>PPHD01015360.1:0-16144 GCA_002909625.1 Bambusicola thoracicus | reverse complement strand
CCCTTTTTAGAGCACCTTTTTTTCTGGAGATGTGGGTTGTTAGCAATCATCTTTTTCCTTTTATAGATTTCAAGCTGGGCATACAGTTTCTTCAACTCATCCTGTAAAGCAAATAGCAAAAATAGTACGAACAGAGCAAAGCCAAACAAGCACCCCTAAAAATGACATCAACCTTATCCCACTTTCTTTACAAATTCTTGAATATGCCATTTCTCCACATATGAAGTTGAATCTCATTTTTTTTCCACCTTAAAACTAAGTTCAACCCTAGCACACAAACCAGTTACCTTGCATGGCTGCACATTAGACAGCATGCACGATGAATACACATTCATACAATACTGTGGTATAAGCTTTCCTTCTGGCTCTTGCTGCTACTCTGTGTTCTGGGACTGTAAGTTAGACAAGTTCCAGGCAGAAATGTCCTTTTATCATGTAAGACAGTAATAGCACAGTTTTCTATTTCTCATGTTTATTAAAATGATATATTATATAGCTATGTACAAATGACTAATCACAGTGACAACAAATGTTGTCTGTGTTTCCAGACAATTCAAAGAACCTATGTAAACTGATTAATAGCTTTTGCTGTGGAAGTTTCTTCCTCCTCAGTCTCCAGCATGACTTTTACTACAACTAGTAATGCAGCTTCTCCTTATGCTGGTCAGTTCTTTCCAAGATATTTCACATGACCTGAAACCACAACCACTGAGAGATTTAAGCTGACCCGTTTCATTTGGTATCCGCCAAAAAAGAAATATCAAACAGATTCAGAATTTACCAATGTGGAAGAAATGCTTCTGAAAATAAATGGTATTTAAGTGAGTTATGTATACCCGAATATCTTCAGGATCCAAACTGTGCTCGCTCCATGCTGAATTGATACTGCTGTTCAGATAGGATCCAGAACGGCCCATATCGAGTTCATCTTCATAAGCTTCTGTAGCTATATCATCTCTTGGGTTATTGCTTGAATGTGAAAACTGCAATAAGCATTCAGAACAAAGATGTTGCCATTAGGGCACAATTTTACAGTTTACAATAGTTTTCATTATACAGTTGATCACAGTGGATTTAGTATGGTTTTCTAAACTCAATACCTCTAGGCATCACCGGTGTAACTAGTGTCCTGTAGAACATCAGTACAGTATGGTGGATTAACCACTAACCAAGGGTTCAGAAATCTGCATTAGAAAAATCCTTTGTACTTGTTCTGCTGCTTACTCGTGCCATTTTACACTGCATTTACATTAAGCTTGTATGACAAATTTATGGGAATACACTTCCAGTATTTCCAAATAGGCTGCTAAAACCATACGACTACTTTCCATATTCCATGCAGTCGAATAATCCTGCGGAAAGTGATTCTCCCATTTTGGATCCTGACCCTGAAAATGAATAGACAGAGTGGCCAAAAAAATTGATATTAAGCACCGGAAAGAGAGATTGTGTCAGCTATTTCTTTATTCATATGGATTCACTCATCTGTGATTCTATTGCCCATGTAGTCATCCGGCTTCAGGACTTTATGAATGGAACTAAACCTCGTGAATCTTCCCTTCCCTGAATTCTTTGGGGTGCTGAAAGGAAAGTGTACAGTGTTACAGAGATAATGAACTAAAACTGGAAACCCTGATCCTTATTTATGAGTCAGTTTCAGAAAGGTTACCAAATTTTCTAGGCTAGTCTGGGAAGGCATCTCTGAAAACATGTAATTAAGTTAATGGAAAAAAAAATAGAAAATAAAACTATTACTAAAGACCAGTAGAGTCATTAAAAAAAACAGGGCTTTGCAGTGCTAAGGCTGCATCAGTGCGTCCTCTGGTTATGACTGTTTAATATATGTATATTTGAGAGTTTGTCAGGAAATCAGGAAAAGACAGAAACAGCAGCTACATTAACCTGAAAAGGGCATTACCTTGAACTTCCTAGCATTTTTCCTTTTATGCAACTTTCCCCTTTACTGTTCCCTTTGATTCTTGACCTTTTGATTAATGTTACAAGTCATTTCAAGAGCAATTATAAAGTCACTTGTTTTGCTGGAGTACTGCACAAGAAGAAAGCTACATTCAAATCCTACAGACTGGTGCAAGAAACAGGTGGAGCAGACTGACATATCGTCGCTCCATTCTGAAAGCTGCGCAGTGGTGCCCAAAGCTCATTCTGTTCTCTTCCCTGCATCCTGTCATCTGCATCTTCTTGTGTCCTGCACACATTCATCTTGTCACTCTGCTGCTGGCACCGTAGCATGGACAGTCTCTTTGTGGTATGCAGGACTGATATGTACCCATGCTGCACCCCACAGGGAAGAGCCTGCAGTGGGGTAGGAGGGCTGTGGGAGCTGCTAGTTTACTTCTAGTTTCTCATTGCTCTGGTCTAGTAATAGGTAATAAGTTAATCTTTCTATGCTGAGTCTGATAATTGGTGAATGATCTCCCTGTCCTTATCTCAATCCCTGAGCACTTCTTCATCCTATTTTCACCCTTTTTTCCTTTGAGGAGGGGGCATGACAGATCTGTGTGATGGAGCTCAGCAGCCCATCAGGGTGAAACCACCACACAGTGACAACTGCTGGGTTTAGGTCCCAATCACTCCATCTCATGGACTGTCTAAGCTCCTCATCCCACTTTTATTTAATGGTCCACCCTAGTCTTTCTAGGCCCTCACCCAAAGTCTTTGATCTCAGGTAACACTTCCAAAATGTGTAAGAGTTTATAAAAGAAAAAAGATATACTTTTAGGCATCACAGCCAAATTTCACATCTTCCTTTTCTCCCAGCTGCTTGCTGCTTTTATACAGAATTGCTTCTGCATGGCAAAATTATCTTCCTGATAATTATCTGGTCTTGACAAAAGAAAAAAGAACAGAATACCTTAGGGATCAGTAGTAGCCCAACAGTGACTGTCACAGTCAAGTGCGTGTGTGCAAAGAACAGCATCAGCATCCAGTCAGACTGAAGTCTTGAAGCAAGAATGAATCTGAAAAAAGAATTGCATTGCAATTCACTGTCTTTTCTCCAGTGCATTCGATTTGACATTTTGAATGTTCCTGAGGTTTCTTTTCATTGAAAGGCCAAGCACAACTGGTTTTGTTTTGCAGCGATTTCATACAGACTAACCATTATATTCACATGCTTTACCTATATACCACAAATTCAAAACAATTCAGGAAAAAAACACAAAAACAACAACACGAGCCAAAACAAAGTATAAAAGTAACAACACATCTTAAAGAACATTGCTTATTCCAGTGTTCTCACTCTATTTAGCTGTTTGTTTTTGTTTTTTTTCAGATAGTGTAAATAGTCTTTGGCATGAACCGAGTTACGGCAGTTTGCGTTAAGGATCTGAACTGCTGATTTTAGGTTAAGTAAGCAAACGTACTATGATAATTTGCAGTGAACTTCGTAAACAGAGGATGTCCAGAGATTGCAGCTACAGAGTGCGGCTGATAAGCCAACAGAGAAAGAACATAATTGGCTTGCATTTCAGTGGGGAGCAAAGAGATAGTGCTGATTTCAGGACTGCTTATGGCCCAAGAACCCTGCAAACGCTAGGAAGTGGGTGGCTGAACTTCACAAATGAAGTAGTTCCTTGCTGAGCTTTCTAAAAGGGTGGTAGAGCAAGCATTGCTTGGCTTTTCTGCTTTAGTGAGCTCCCAAAGATATAAATGGTAAGCAATGCAATGGATGAATGGATGTACCACTGGCTTGTAATCTGCAGGTTTATATAAATCATTCACAGCAAAATGAGATTTGCAGCTTACCCAACATCACAGATGCACATTTTGCAGAAGCTTTTGTTAACAGAAATAGTCTGGCATGAAACGCTTGCTTATATGCCACAAGAATATATTAATCATTTCATGTTTATTACTTTGCAAATATAATGTTTCATGAATACAATAAAATGTTTTAAATTCTTCTTTCTGACAGTACAGCTGTTGCTGCTAAGGTGTGCAGGCAGAGGACAAGGCTCGGGCCAAGGGTTCAGCTATCTGAACACAAGAACTATCGGAGATGACATGAGAGACTGCTGGATATAACAAACAGAAGAGCAAAAAGCTACAGATAGTGTCATGAGGGATGCCAGGGCATCATCTGAAAGACAGCCAAACTTCAAAGGTAATTAACAGAGTGTTGTAGGCCCTTGAGTGAGCAGAACTTGCGAGGCCAGCAGTCCTGATGTAATTGTATTGGCAATAGTCTATAAGGCTGTGATTACCTTGGTTATGATAGAAATAACAGATTCAAATACAAATGTAGCAAAATTGGGACCAACAGTAATGAGAAAGTAACAAAAGAGTGGGTTGCTTATGAGGAAGAAGACAAAGGCAGAGAAGGGCTAAGGCAGATGGGTTAAGAACAATCAAAATCATAAGAAGGGGCAATAAGATGGGCTAATGGCATGTAAGCAAGTTGTTACTAACAGAGCTCTGTGCCTGATCACTGTAGAGACAGAGTTTATTCAAATGAGATTTTTCCATCAAAATGTTTCTCGATAATACAAGAGAAAGTGCAGTGCAGAAAAGTAATGCTATGCTGATCAGAAGGTAATCAAGAACCCTCTGTTTCTGGAACGGAAATCATACTTTTAGAGAACAAACATAAACAATTCAAGGTTTTATTTGTTGCTCACATTAATCTTTTATGAGCTTCAGGAGTTTTCAGACTGGATGGCTGCAACATAATAATAGGTGTACTTCAAGACTCCAGTGCTTTCAACTTCATGACAATTCAGATATGTCATATAAATGTACATCTCACCCTGCAGCTCCTTCAGCTCCATGCAGAACTTGGCAGAGAAGACAGAAGCAAGAAAAAATGCACGTAAAGAAAAGTGAACTTGAGACTCAGTTAAGACTTGTGTATATGGATGTGTACATCACCTCAGCAGGGACTCTGTATTTCCAATGCATTTTGTTCATTCCTATATACAAAAAATACATGGTGTTTCTTTAGCAAATCAGCATGTAGCAGAAAGGAAAGCAATACAAAAATACAAAACACAAAATGTACTTTTTTTTTTTTTAAGAAGGAAGAACAAAATCAGCAGACTCTAGGCTGAAAGAACAGATAATGGGAAAGATCACGTCCTTCAGTGCCTTCTTTGCCTAACCGCATTACACTTGTTCTCAATGAAGGCGTAGACAGAAGAAATCTCTTCAGAATTCTTGGCTTGGTTAAGAGCAGCAAGTGTAGGAACATTTCAGAAAAAATGAAAGAACTCTGTCGATCTGCTCCTGAAAACAAGCAAACCACTGGCCTGCTTAGATATGCCAAAAGGACCAGGTCTATGTAAGAGAGAGGAGTCTCACCTTTTTCTCATATTCCTAGTGCTTTTCAAGGAAAATCCTCAGGGTTGGATGATTACTTCCAGCCAATTGTTAAAAGAAACCTGCAGCCCACAAAATACTTCTCCTAATGCACTGAGCTGCATCTTTTACCATGGACTAAAGTATGGTATATAAACATTAGTTACTGGGGGAAATTTTGACTGAAAGGCTACCATACGAGTTGCAGGCGATTCAAAAGTACCATATTAGTAGTAAGCAATTCAAAAGTACTGTAACTGAGTTTTACATCTACCCTATCAAGAATGAAAAGAAAAACATTTCAACCAAATACAAATTTTAAAAACAATTTTTCATATCCCTGTGTTAGGGAGTAAACAAGGAGACTCTGAATGTGCATAGATGTCGAGATATGGCGTTAGAAGATTAAGGAAAGAAAAAGTTGGAAGCCTGAGAAATGCAGTGAACTTTATAACCATGGCAGAGAAAGAGAGCACCTGGTAGGAATGGAGACGAAAGATTTCTCTTCTTTCTTTTGCTGGTGTTTACTCAGAGAAAAATGCTGCAACACGAAAGAAAACATCAAGAAGGCAGAGAGAAATGTGAGCTCCAATACAGACCTAGAAACTGAGAGCAGTATTTGAGGATTGTCAGTGGAGTGGTGTAAAAAAATAAATCAGAGTAGATAAGGCCTGTCAGGAGGCAAAGGAAGGTGTAAGAAAGTAATAGGAAAGTCATAAGAATCTCCTGGCGCATGAGCTGAAATTCATGCTGTCTTGCTATTCTGAATTCCTTATTATGAGGTGCTCTGAGGGAAAGGCAGATAATTTTCATGCAGCTCTGGCAAAGACTCTTATTTGCTCGTTGCTATTCTGATAATTTACAATTGTGAAACATTGAGCTCATTATAAGCTTTCAAAGAAATACATGCCTTATATTACTGTTACAGCAAAACAATTTTTAAGTCAGCATATAAAGCACTATGCCTCATGCACAATCCAGTGCAATTATCTCAACATACAGCTGCACTTCACCAATCGGTTACACACCAGGACACGTTCATATCAACCAACATTCTTACCTGCTGCTGCTTTTCTAGGGATACAAACCAGCGAGTGGTGTGTAAGTGATTCAAGACCGACAGTATTTCTCCTACCTCTAGTTTGTCATGTGTACTGAACTTTGAACAAAGAACGCATCAGCTAGCAATATGAAAGAAACACCCTACATATGTATTATTAACGAGTTGATCATATACATTCTTGAATTCTACGGGAACAGTTTTAAGTTTAGTAATTAATTAAATATTTATGAGGCTTTCCCTTATGCATCCTATTCCATTTACCCATTTTATGTTGCACCATATGGAACCTGAAAGATAAACAGTTAATTACTAGATCTACAGATCACTTGCCTAATTGTATGGAATATAGCAGAGATAATGAGCTCATTGTGAACTGCAACAGCCATATAACGTGGCTCATGAAATGCTGATGGGACTGTCCGCACTGCATAGCAGAGATAAACACCCCACAAGAGGAATAAAAATTCAGCTGTGAGAAGAACAAAAAGAAATAATTTGCAATTAGTTTTATAGATGGAAAAGGAAGGAAATTTGAAGTACTACAGAATCTTCTGCACGTGTGAGTATCTATATAAAGACAGTATACACGTATAAATGTATATATCTACACACAGGCATTCAAACTCTTTCAGATACTGTTACTGTACATCATACATCTGGTTTTAACTTTAAACACCACTTTTTCTCTGTATCAGGAATCTTTGCACTCGTGGTGGTTCAGCTTTTCAATATAGAAACTTTTAAGGCAATATCAAATAATTTCTTCCTTGAGACAATGTCTAATAATTGCTTGCTCATTTTTCAAATGGGTACTACAGAAGCTTCACATTACTTAAAATAACAAATATGATTACTTGTAGCTTTGGCTCTTGTTACAAAGGCAGCTACTGGTGCTGCTAAAGACTTCAAGTTTTTAAGTCAACATTTTCATTTCAAAGGTTTGTAACTCAGATAAAACAATCTATTTCGGGTTTAAAAATTTCCACTGTTCATGACAGTTAATTTTGCTGGTGCCCATAATACTATGAGTCACTTCTGAGGGCCTAACATAATTATACCAAATGACGTGTTTCTCTCTGTTAGAAGAAAAATGTCTAAGGGAAGAAAGGGTCAGCATCAGCTTAGACAATGCTGTTAGAGCTAAGTCATCTGCACCCACCAGTCCTCTGGCTGCAGGTCCCAGTAGACGCTCTGCTGTGACATCATTTTGCTTTTGATACAACTGAAATCATGTCATAGACACCTTGAAAAACCTTCCCTTGAAGGAAAAAAACACAGCTCTGCCACATAACAGGAATACAGCTGGCACCTTTGTGCCTTCCCTTGCACTCTGGGCTGACGTGGCTGTAAGTGGTTAAGCCTGAGCAGCAAGGTGCAGTTCTGTAAGAGACCCCTGTGATACCAGCACTGCTCTGGGCCAGCTTCAGAAATTGAGTGTAATCTCGTTGTTACTCACACACTGTTTTTGGCTTGTCAAACTTTTGTAACTAATCCACTGACCGCTGTATTTCGTGGAAGGGTTAGGACTGAACTCACCCGTTAGTTTTTGAAATTCTGTACTTTGTCACTGGATCTTAAATTACTACTGACTATATATATAGAAATAAATTGAATTAAAAATATAGCAAGATGTAGTCTAATGGGAAATCAGTTATTTATCATACTTCTTACTGCCCTCTATGGGAATGATCAGCCAATTGTTATTGGTTTGGTTTGGATAAGTGTACAGATATCTGTGAACCCCTATTATCAACAGATTGAAATAAAATATCTGCACTGAACATCTCATGAGAACAGGTCCTCCAGTTCCTTCTACCATTAACGCTCTGTAACTGCTATAAGATGCATACATTATAGTGTTACAGCATTTCAAATCTTCTAATATTTCTATGTATAGAAGCTATGCTACCACTGAATTCTATGTATTATTCTAGTTTCTTAAAAACACCTACACAGGAATTCCCTATCAAGCAATCTTGTTCCTTAAGTATTCTCTGAACAAGCTGAATACGGATTTTGCTTCAATAAGACATCAGGCTCCTTTACAAACATTATCAGTTTTGTTTTCTCTACGTACACTTATCTTGCATATGCAGAATCACGGCACTGAAATGTATTGCTCTTCAAAGTAATGAAATGTATTGCTCTAATTGCTCTGTATTGATTTAAGAAGAAACTGAAAAGGAGAAAATGCATTCACAGAGTGCTAAAGCCAAATTACTGTATTTTACTGTCCTGTGTTCAATGGAAACCCTTATTTCAGAAGGCATTCCCCAGAACACGCCACATGGCCTATTTCCTCTCATTTTGCCTTTCTTCCAAAGTGTACCGCAGTATAAATAAATAAAGGAATAAAGAAATCAGCTGCATAGCTAATGGAAGAGCCAATTATGAAATAACAGGCACATACCCTCAAAGTATATGGTTAATTTTTCTCTCTTCTACAACCACAGTGAGAAGAGCCCCAAGTCTCTTACTGATAGAAATGATTAGTTAGCAGTGCTAACAGAAAGTCTGAAAACGTTGGGCTTTTAATGGCATGAAAATACATGTAGAAAATGACATGTGCTGAAAGTATTCTTGACATAAGAAGTGTGGGCCAAATTGTGCTTATTTTTTACCATTAAAACAAGATCTGGTGTAACTTTGAAGATTTACAAGAATATATGTGTGTTTTTATCCAGACTGAAGAATATATCATGATAGAACAGAAATGAAAATGAATAAGTTGCATACAGATAGTAAACACAATCACAATGAAGTAAGTAGGAATGAATGATCCTCGAATCTGCTTAATTCTGCAAATTTCTTAGTTTTCAGTTTCTTGATTATACTCATACAAAATTCCTAAGACAGAAGAGGGTATTATATTGCAATATATATAAAGCAATATATGGAGTACAATAGTGGTTTGCACTATTTAATGAATAATGCTTTTATGAAAGCTTTTATAAAAGCTTTACAGTTAGAGCAGAGAGGGCATTCCTGTATGTAGATAATAATTAGTGTGACATCTGGTATGTAGCACAAATGGGAAATAGCTTTAAAAACACAAAGTAAAACAACAGAGTTCCTATGGTTGCCAAAACCAATACAACAATAATTTTGTTGGTGATAACAAATAAAAGGTATTAACTGAAAAACAATTTGTTATCAAAAACAATAATTACACAGCTTAAATGTATTGTGTAGAAGTTGCACTTAAGGGGGAAAACTGTATTCACATAATTAGATACATACTGTTGGAGCATTCTGTAATAAAAATCTGAAGATACAAAAATTTGCTCTATTACTTTCCTATATAGTCTTTCTGATCTCTCAACACAAAACAAGCTAATATATGTATATATTTGTTATATGTAACACAGATGTAACTAACTTTAAGTTGATAGCTGGATAGACAGATGAAAAGTGAAACATTTAAGAGCAAAATTCTTAAGCATGATTTATCTCTGAGGTCTTTCTAGTTTTGTGGTTTGCACATTAGTGGCCGTCCTGCACAAAATATCTATAAGGAACAAAATCTGGTTTGCTGAATAACATTTCACTACAAGCCTGCTCTTGGAAGAGTAACTTGAAAACTAAAGGAATGGATTACCATAATGCAAACCTGTCAAGACCAAATTCGAAGTCCAAAATACATAATCTTAGTCCTTCAAATATGATTCATCATAGGGCTAAAAAATTACCCCTTTTTACTTCTTAAGCACAAGAAGCGTCTTCTTTTCCACTTCTGAAAAATGATGGGAATTCCTGTGTGAGAGGCCTGCCAACAGATGTCTGGACAGGGAATGTGAAGTAAAAATAATACTAAAAAATGTGCAGTAGCTATTTTGTAACTGTCCAAACCAGGCATTCAGATGAATGCAAATCTCTGACAGACAAAAGACTAAGAAAAGAAATGACTGTTTTAGAGACATAGATGGATGAAAATATGAATGGAAGATGAGATGTAAACACAATGTGGCCTCAATATGCCATGTGCATAAGTTAATTAATCTTTAAATGTATACCTTGCTAGTTCCTTTTTTTTTTAAATATAACATTGTATTTGATCTTTGTATTATCTAATCAACCTGCCTGATTATATATATTCTTTAGCATTTTAAAAATATGATCATTCCTTTTGTTTGTAATGCCCACCGTGTTAGAATAGGGAGCATTTTGGAACACTTAGCTCCATTACCCACCACACTGGACCAGCCTGTACCCTGTTACAACTAGGGGCAGCCCATGCCTGCCCACTTGGGATCTACATTGGTCATACTCTGCACCTTCTGATAATGAGTGACAATGAGATATCCACAGTACGTATCTACTGTGTAAAGAAAGATACACTAAGGTTGGTCTTCTTGACTCACACTTCCTGAAGATCTGAGATAGTGTATTTACTAGGATGTGCTAAACGTGCAGTTGTCTGTACTGTCAATTATTCTTTCATATTTAAAACCAGTACGAGGCACATCTGTGTCCAGAGATAGCCAAGGAATCATAGGATTACAGAACACTGGAAGGGACATTAAAGATCATCCAGTTTCAACCTTTCTGCATGGGCCGGGACACCTTCCACCAGACAGACCTGCCCAGGCCCCCATCCAACCTGGCCTTGAATGCCAAGCATCCACAACTCTCTGGGCAGCCTGTTCCAGTGCCTCCACAACATCTCTGAGCCTTGAACTGTCAGGCCTCACCTAGGTGATGCAGAATGACCTGCTCCTGACTCACACGTGCATGCCCAGCCCCAGCATGAGTGAGTTCCAGCATCTGTGTCCTTGCTCACTGCTCACTGAAGTCAGTACCTCAGCTGACTGCATGGAGCGGTGGAATGAGATATGGAGAACTGAAAGCTGTGATAGAAGTCAGTTTCCTCTCTTTCAGGATTTGGATAAGATCTTCCTGACACTTGAGAGGGCAAGGGAAAAGCACCTACAAATGGCAAGGATGTAAAGGCAGTAAGGGTATGACATCAAGTAAGGTAAGAAAACATAGGTTCAGGAAAGCAAAAATCATATAAGGAAACATAAAAAATCAAGAAACATGCAACTCAATTTTGGAGTAAGGTTTACACATGAACTCTTCTTTGAGGCCTTAGCAAAGTCCTTCATTCTTACTTTTACAGCTTTGGCATCTCTAAAACTTGAACAGCACTAAAATTAAAAACACCACATATGCAGTTTTAAACTGCTCTCCTGTGTGTGATAACCTTCAGTTAACCATATCGTTTCCTGGGAGACCAGACTCAATTAACGCATATGACAGAGCAATTCCAGAGATAAATCAAGGTTGGTTAATAAAGAAAGATGTCTAATTTGTTGCAAACACCATTTTAGATGCCTAGTGAATAAGATGAAAGATTGCAGGAGAAAAAAAGTGGTCTTGAGCACATGCAGGAGAACTTAATTCTAACTTCGTGCTTCAGAGCTCCTCTACAAATGCAAAAGTCACCTCTCAAGCCATGTTTCACAGACACGATCTGAGAACATGTCCTTCTTCTAGCTGGGGATCAACTGAGAATTTTTTTTTTGTTCCAGTTTGCAGCAGAACTGAGCACACAGCGCCACATTCCTGGCTAGTGAGACCAAATATAACATATTCTACATAGATATGACTGAATTCTGTAACTGAGCCAGAAGCATTGCAAAATGGACACCCAGATTAGACAGACCATGTAAGCCTAATCTTATTTTGCCTCAATGCTGGCTGTGCAAAATGGGGATAATGCCACCTTGTCCCTGCAAGATGGCAGTGGAAAAAAATTGAACCATATTTGTAAACAGCTTAAACCCTGAACTATGATTTTGCTTCTTGCCATGGCCTAGAAGGGAAAGTGAGTTATTTCAGGCTGATGCTCAACTCTCCCTTCCTGCCAGAAACGACCTCCTCCTGGTGCTGCTTCAGGAGAACATTGCTGTGGGCAGCTGGAGGTAGCTGTCCTGAGCCAGCAGCCACATCACATGCTAACTCTGCCACTCAAATGTTACCTGCAAAAGGAAGACAGTCTTCATGGTTTAAAACCAATTTTCATGACTCTGTATGATGTTCCATATCCAACCATATTGATTTTGCTCAAGAAGCAGTACCACGGGACAAGAACAGGGCATTGCTCTCTAGAGATGGTGAAACACTTTGCATGCTTTCATCATGTGTTTAAGAAGGGAGAACCTTTTACAAGCATGACTTTAACTAAGTCCATTTGGCATTCTGAACTTTGCATTATTCACAAAGCAGTACTGTTCCACAGCTACAACATTTTTTTCTCTCAGATTCTAAATACAAACCATAACTCTCAGTACTGTAATGGACTGCTCTATGGCTCTTCCATCCATGTCCTCACTCAGCCTTCAGGAGCTGAGTACACCACTCTAAACAGAAAAAAACCAAACATGTCCTGCTCTTCCACAGCCAGCCAGTGTGTTCTCTTTCTGTCTCCACTGCATTCAGTCACCCAGCTGGAGAGGTGTGCCATGTCATAGTATAAGTTTTTTCTTATGCTGAATGGGTTGTTCTGTATTTCAGCAAATCATGGTTACATACATGTATGGGTCTTCAGTGATGAATTATTCCTAGCAAATTATAAATTAGCAGAGGTTTATCTCTCTCTCTGATCATATCTCAGAATTACTTTAATGTGCCAGGCACAGCAATAAAGAGACTTATGTGTGGGGGAAGAATTAATGGTGCTGAATCCTGACATATTTTCACTACCAGAATTCAAATGGTTTGTAGCTGTGCATGGCTGAAAGAAGAGTAGGTGTCCATAGGCTGCTGTAGCACAGCAGGCTCCATTCCATGAGCTGCCATGACTGCCTTGCAAGCCCACTTGGGCAAGCACCAGGCACATGCTGACCCCACAGCCTGTGTACCACGTGGTCTGAGGAAAATGAGAGATGCTTTTTGCTGGCAGTGCAGACATGTTCACTGACTTGAGCATGAGCAACCTGTCCCTTCTGCAGGAGTCTCCCTGCATTAAACGTATGGCTGGATCTCCCCTCATTTCTGCACTTTCCCCCTCTCTTAACCTTTATTTTCTTCATTTCTTCATTTTATTCCTTCTTCTATAGAGATGTGATGCCCTTCCTCATTCCTTCCTTTGCCCGCTGCTATTAAAGCCCATTGACCACTCTCCTGTGCTCTGTCATCCACTTTTGAGTGGGTGGAAGAGGGAGAAGCAAGCTGAGTGTGGGACTGCTTCTCTCACATCTTAAAGAGGATGCAAGCAAATGCCAACAGTATCCATAATAGTGAATGACAGGAAAGAATTGAAGCCATACAAGAAATGGATTCTGCTGACAAGACAAGAAGATGTCGTAGCATCACCTAGCCTCTCCCAAAGCCGCCTCCTCCCACAGGTGGCTTGCAAAAATTTACTGATACACAAACATGTGGTTGAGACAACCTGTTATTGGTTTCCCTAGAAGAAACACTTTGTACCAACCGTGCCTACATAAGGGTTATTGGCTTTCACTTGTGATGGGGAAGGTATAAAAAACAATGTATGTCACTGCAGGGGGCAATGCAACTTGAACTGTTCAAACCAAGGGTTCCAACTACTTTTGAGAAAGGGAAACTGAAAAATGTTTACTGCTCATTGTAAAAGAAGAAAGAAAAACAGAACACACTATTCTGGGGGGAATATTTCATTCTCCATCACCCTTAAGCATGCTTTATTTCAAATTGAATTGACAGAAGCAGTTAATCTGAGATGAATGAATTGCCCCACTTCATTTATTCTCATAGAGGAGACATTACTAGTTGCCTTTGTTGTTCTTCCCTACACTTTCTTAAGATTTACTGTGTCTTAGAGATGGGGGACTAAGATTGCACACATAATTGGTGATGTAGACTGTGAAAGAGGTGTACGCGGCAGGAAGAGCAGTGGGTTACAATCAGAAAAAGGGCAGTCTTGTAGTGAAAGCTGCATAAGGCTTCTTTGTAAAACAGGATTCACTTCCCATTTCTGCTGTAAACACTTTAGACAGTCCTGGTTGTATGACTTAGAGTAAGCTTTTCACAAGCAATCACTATTTTCACATTTTCTGAGAGTCTTAACGTGAAAACTGAAGCCAGATATTCATCAGTGTTGAATTCTAACAATTACCTTCTGGCTGGGCTTTCCACACAGAGAACTCTATAAACACTGCTCAGAAGAATTAGTTCCCAGATGTCTCAAGAGAGCACTCAAAAGAGATAGCTGTTGCTGACAATTTTTGGCATTAATCTTTGTACATTCATGCTAAGGAGAACATGGCTTAAGAATACCCATTTAGAAATTCTTAATTCACTGAATATTCTGAACAAAGTACCCTAAATATGGCATAGGGCCACATCAAATGGGGATAGCAAAAAGAAATAATAATTACTCATTCACGGAACGCAGCTGGGGGCCTGTACAAAACTTAATAAGGGGTCTTTGTGAGGCTGTGCCACAATGCCTTAACTTTAAGGGAACCCTTAATTCCCAATCTGTCAGAGCCGGACTTAGCAATTCACATCCTCTTTAGATGCAAGGATTATATAGGTTAAATATTAACAAATGAACAGTGGGAGGAAACCCTTTTGGGAACACAGACTAAAATACTTCTTTGTTCCTTTTCCTGGCTGAGGGCATTCAGTAATTATGACAGAGTTGTGTGTTTGTAATTCCCTTTATATCCAGAACCCAAAACCTGAACTCCCAATTAGTGCAGCAGCTGAGCCAGAGGAGCACAGCTCCTGCCAGCTGGGAATCACACTTGCGCTCAGAAAAGCACCTAGCTGCATTTGTTTAAAACCTGCCTTTAACTTCTGGTTTAAATAAAATGTCAAAAAACACACACAGAGTACACATGGGGATTTTTAAAAACGAGGGCTTAAATGCTATCCACACTGGGTAAAACCCTGGCCCTAACGAATACAGGATCCTCCGTGCACCAAGATTTCACCTCTGTTTTTTTGTGGTGTTTGCACATGCATGTTTACCTCTCTGCCTATCTTTCTCTCCTGCCAGGGGCTCCGCACATTCAACTTATCACTTTGTTTTTCCTTTAGTGGAAGTTTTTTTGAGTACTGCTCTCAGATCTCTTTCACTTATATGATTCTTCCCTCCAGGTAAAGAATAATAGCTTGATTTGTGACACCATGAGCCTTTGGTTACAAGTTTTTCAGCTATTTTTTTTTCTAACTTGAAATCAGAAATCAGGCTGTGGCAGGTAGAGGTATAGGATTTATTCAAGCCATAGCAGAAAGGCTTTGAGGATGAGCCTTTTCAGGCCCTCGGGTCTTTCTCTAAAATCTCAGGTTGTGATCCATGCTATGGCTTGTATAGGAGACAGATGCCACAACTCCAGCAGTGGTGCACAAATAGAAAAGAAATAAAAGAATCCAGGCAAGTCCCAATTAAAATACCCACAAGTATCCAACGTCAAGGAAAGTACATACTAACTTACATTACATTATACTGATAAGCATTTTCTGAGGGCTAATTTCTCTCATCAGCATATCACAGAGTAGAAAGGCAGCGTTAAAAATGGTGACTACCTTTATGTCTAAAAGTCCCTACTTCTCTCAGAGAGCACCCTCTCAAACTTAATGGAAATGTAACTATAAAACATTCACTGCAATAAGTCTCTGGAGATAGAGCCTAAGTAGGATGATTAGTATGGAAAATGCTTCATAAATCCTAACTCCAGTAATCTCTGGTAGCATAAAGGCTTCATCTCATTATGACTTTCTAACAGAGCTTTGTTAATTCTCACTTCGCTAATCTGTGACCTTGAAAACTCCCTCTAC
>PPHD01015359.1:0-11750 GCA_002909625.1 Bambusicola thoracicus | reverse complement strand
GCAGGCTGAAAGCAGCCACACACTCTATTCCTGCTGAGGAAAGGAGGATTGGTTTCTGCACGCATTAGTAAAAAGGACACTGCTGAATTGTCTCTCTCTTAATGGATGAGCACATAGAAAATACGTCGATGAATGGCCGTTAGTTCACATGGGGCTAGCTACAAAACTGGAGACTTTATGAGAATATTTGGCCTAATTTTCAAGTTCAACTTGTGGAAAGTTTCTAGACCGGGAGCCAACTGAGAAGTCAAAGAGCTGCAGGTCTGAGAAGCGGTTATGCCAAACTCCTGGGCAAATGGAAAACACACAGGGCAGAAAGGCAGACCGAACCCCCCCTGCGCTGCCCTCCCCGGAACACAGAGCCCCATCACCGCTCCTCAATGGAGGTTCGTCATTTCCCTCTGCTCTCCCCAAACAAGATCGCTGCTCCTGCGGCCTACAAGCATCCTTTCTCATGTGTCTTAACATACTTACTGAAAGCATATAAATGCTTCTAAAACAAACCCAGGATTATTTGAGCACAACACACACACAAAAAAACATGGAATTTATACATACCAATAAATACAAATGGTTGTCTACGTGTGTGTGTGTGCATATGTAGTCTCAAAATGCACCACCTTCAGCAGCTACGCCTGCAGCACATCTATCTGCAGTCTCTTGAGCATGCTGCTCGTGCCTTTGAAGGAGCAGCTGTAAGGATGCCTGCCAGACCCCCGAGTCCCCAAAGCCTACGGAGCTGTCTGACTGCAGGCAGAACGTGGGACTCCCAAGCTAAAGCTGCTTCACTAAAACAAATGCAGACACCCAACAAAGTAAATAAGTCATAAGATACATGGAATATGATGTCATCTGGAATAAGCCAAGCGACAGACTGGGAATTTCAGGGCACGTTCTCAAGTGTGAAATCCAGGAGAAGATGTGCGGTTTCTGCTTTGAGCAGTAAATGATCACTGCCCCCCCCCCCCTCCGAGCACAGACCCACAGCTGTGCTGTGCCTCACCTGCACTGGGGTCTGCAGAGCACGGGGTCCCTGCTTGGGTGGGCTCACAGCTACAGCAGCTCAGCAGGCTGTGGGGACATCTGCACCCTCAGCAGAAGGCTGCAAGAGGTACTGCCAGGAGTGGGCAAGGGCAGCAGGGGCTCCCAATGCCTGAGCCCACCCTGCCGGGCATGGCCCTCAGCACCATCCCGCTCCTCGATGCCCCGAGCAGAAGCAGCAGCTGACATAGCTGCACGTCCCCTTGCCAAGTCAGACAGATACTGCCTGCTGAGAGCACCACTTGCTTATCAACCATCACCATTCACTGTTAGAAGGCATGAAAAATGTGGCAGTGACTAACGAGCATCTTGCAGATGCTGCGCCCCAATGAGCCCTGTGACACCCCTCGCCATCAGGAGCTGCAGGAACATTTTCCTATCTGAAAACACAACACGAGGGACCAGCTACCATTCCAGCCTTTGCAGCCAGATGCAGGGTGTAAGGACAAGATGTACTGTAGGGATGGAGACCCCGACCCCACGCTGAGGGCAGTACTGCTGGCTGCTGCACCTCGGGTCCCTTTACACCCAACTGGACACGCATTACGTTGCCCTACAGGGCACTGCCCTACAGAGGGCTGCTGGGACAGCCTCGGGCACCACTGGCAGCCGCGCTCCAGCAGCTCCTATGCTCACAACCTCTCCACTGCGGCTTCGCCAAGCACTGCTTAGAAAACAACAGGGTCCTGGCTCACAGCTTTCTGCAGTGAATGAAAGAAAAGCCGCAAAGAGTTCCCGGGCATTCACAGCCTGCAAGTGCCCCCCCGCCACGCTCTCTGTGTGCCTTCTGGGGGGTCCTCTCACAAATAAAAGCAGTTTCTTTCCACTGCCAACTTCACACAGCACCCAGGAACTCAGCTTCTCTCCTTCAGACCTGCTGACCTTCACACCTGGCTGACTTTGCTGCCAGCCACGCAGTGGCACCGCTCCTCAAAGCAGGGTTTGTCCTTACAGTGCTTTGACGAATGGAGCACGGTGCAGAAGTTCACCTCTCTCCGACTACTGACGACTCCACAGAAGTTAAAAGAAAACCAACAAAACACCAAACCAGCTCATTTTTCTGCAGAAATCCGCCTTCTGAGCGAGAACGGGCAGCAGAGCTGCTGAATAAGGCTGTGTCATGTTTACAGAGTTATTTTGCAGAGTGGAAAAAGTGACTTCAATTCTGCAAGGAACCAGCAGCGTTTAAAGGGCTGCTCACTGCTCATGTGTTTCTGCTTATGTGTGTTACGACTGATAATTGCTGAAGCCGTTTGTGTTTTTAAGAGCCTATGTATTCCAACAAGTATCACCATTTGCCATTCAGTGACACTACCCTGATTATTTGCTGCTGGACACAGAGTTGGGATCCCCAAAGACCCCAGTGCAGAGCGCGGCCATGAGGCGGTGCCAGCTTGGGATGGAGAACACGCACTGGGATGTCCAGTGAGAATCTATTCTGGTCCCACAAATCAAAAGCACATGGGAATAACCTCTCTTCCTCACACTAATTGGGCTATTTTTTTCATGACCACTAGACCTTAGGTCTGCTCCTCATTTCTTTCCATACCCATGGAGGGAAAGAAATAGCCGTACTTGGTCAGCAAGTAAATAAAATAAAATGCAAACAGACACATGACGACTAAACCCAAGTTTCCCAAAGCTATGATTCCCTCAAGCTGGAGTCCCCAGGGCAGAGAGGGTACCGGATCACTCAGCCACCCCAATGGGACAGCCACCCCGATGGGACAGCCACCCCAGGGAGCAGGCAGCATTTCATGCCCAGCCCAGTACCCGTTCCATGCACTCTATGGTCTGTCAGAAGCCACAAAGCCCTAAAGGCATGAAGGCCGTAACGCAGCCTTAACCCCATTGCTTCTGCCTGCACGTGGCTGAGCTCCCAGCCTGGGGATGCCTTCCCATGTCCTGCTGGGGTACCTTCTTGGGACTGTAGAAAAACAAAGCTAACCCAGAGTTGTGTGTCTGGTATTTTTGGAGACAGCCACCCACACAACTGACGCTCCGGTCCCACCTCACAGAAAAATGTGCATTTTCGTGCCTGCTCTGCACAGGTAAATCCTCCTGCCCCACCTCCATGCTTCACCCCGCTCCAGCCACGGTGGTTCCTGCTCATCAGGCTCCGTGGCTTTCCTTGGGCCCCCGCAGGGCCCCCCGGCTCTGCCCCCACCCTCACCCCCCGGCAGCCACAGCCGCCACTTCCCACCGCCCCCAGGCTCACGCAGTTTGGGGTGAGCTCGGCAGCTCCTGGCCTCCATCTCACACCAAGGGGCTCCTGTGGGGCTCTCACGATTCCCATCACGCAGCATTTAATTCCAAGTGCCCGGCTGTGCCTTGGAGGCCTCGCGCTTGGCTCTGCAGCCAGGCTCACCCCAGCACTGTGCCAGGAGGGATGCCCAGCGTGGACGAGGCATGTGAGGACAGCCTGCCTCTGCTCCCTGCCCGGCGCCCGCCTGGGATGGCCGGAGCTGCGGTGTCCCCACGAAAGGACAGCCTCACAACCTGCTCTAAAATTAGCCCTGGGATTGAATTGCCCTGTCACCGCTCAGAGAGCTGCGGAGCCATGTGCTGCCTGCAGTGCTCCAACGAGGGCACCCCACAAAGCACGGCACGGCAGGCATGGCATGACATGGTACAGCACAACACGCGTGGCCCGGCATGGCACAACACGCTCCAACAAAGCAAGGCACAGCCCACTGCTGCCTTCAACCCACACTCTCTGGCTGTCCCCAGAGCCCCTCTCTGATGCTCAGGGCTGAGAGCTCTGCACGACCCTCCCATAGCTGCCAGGTCCCACGAGTGCTGGCCGGGTCCCCAGGCACGCTGCCATGCAGGCGGCCCAGAAATGGCAGCTTTTGTCTCTGAGAACACTGCTAAGTAACACACGCAGGGTTTTGTAACTTAGAAATAAGCTATCCTTAAGAGTGCGTTAGAAAAACTCCAAGAGGTAACTGGAAATTTCCATGTGACTTTGAACCATCCCAGAAGTACCATTGGGCTGCACTTTATTGTATCAGAAACAGTGGAACATTCTTCACTGGCAACAAAACATTAAAAAGGGTGGGAGGTGATAAAATGAATGCTCAGAGCTACCATTGGGAAACAGCGCTGCAAAGACACGGCCAAGGACTTCAGGAAGGGAGAAGCGCTCCCCTCCCATAGCACAGTGCTGTTTGCTGGGCACGCAGCGCCCGGAGAGCGGCAGGCAGCGAATTCTGGGTGCTCCTCTCCCTCCACAGCCACCTTATGCCTTGGTGCAAAGCTCTCCTTCTGAAAGGGAAGGCAGAAGCCCCCTGGGCACTGCTGCATGCTCACAGTCATAAGAGCTCAGGCTGATGACTTTGTGAAGTTGCGGTGCAAAAATCCCGCCTGTCTGGTTACATGGAGAGAATCAGCCGGCCCCACCTCACCTCCAGAACAGTCACGCACAGAAAGAAATTGCCAAGAGAGAAGAAACTGAAACCCTTACTGCTCCATGCACGGTATCCTGTGAGCCTCAGCCACTCTTGATTTTACAGACTTCAGTACCCGGCAGCAGGAGCAGCAGCACCCAGCAGCAGGGCCATCCAGCAGCAGCACCCAGCAGCAGCGCCATCCAGCAGCAGCGCCATCCAGCAGGAGCTGCAGACCCAGGCACTGAACTCACTATAGATGCAAGCAGAGGCCACCGACCCAGCCTGCAGCACCCAGCCCTGCTCAGCTGCACACAGCCGGAGCACGGCCAGGTTCCTGCAGGCAGCTGGGTTCTGTAGGCAGCATGGGGTATGGACAAGGCCGGGAAATAAAGAGAGAACAAGGACTTTAATAACCACACTCCTAATTCACCGTGTTCACACAATTTACTTTGAAAACTTCTCCCGTTGCAGCTGAAGGATCTGTCTGTGCTAGAAACACTGGCTTTGCTGGCTTTTGTCCTGCCACGTTTTCTAAAGCAGCTTTCTGCAATGTCAAAGGTAAAGAAAACCAGAGAACATTTCAAGAGCAAGCGGTGCCGCCCATGCAGGGGGAGGCAGCAGGCAGCCGCTCCGCTCCCTCGTGCCACTGCTGCAGCAGCAGCTCCTGGTGGGAGCAGCCCTGCTGACTCACAGCACAGCTCCCACCCCGAGCGCTTCTTCCATAAAAATAAACCCAGCCCTAATAAATGAGCGCATTCCCATAGTAAAACCCTGATTGGTGGCTGGGAAGGAAGAGCCTTCGTCCCACGGCTGAACTATTTCCCTCCCGGCTGCTGCTGGAGGACCAGGGCTGAGGCAGGCAGACCCCCGGCCGCTGGCGGGCACTGAGCCGTGACAGCGCAGCACAGCGCAGAGCTGAGGGCACAGCACTGCTCCCCATTGGGATGGGGCACTGGGTGCACAAAGCTCACACATCTCCACTGCCACAGTGCTCACAGTTATTGAACATCACATCTTAAAGGCCACCTCCGAACGTATCGGGGTTCACTGCACCAAAACAAAACCAAGAATCCCCCGTATCTGTAATTCTTCCCCATTGAGCCACAGCACCATTCTGGTTAGAAAAGACCTCCATTCCCTCAGCTGTTCCCCATAGGATGTGTGCCCCACACCCCTCACAGCTATGCTGTACTCCTCTGCACACACTGACTCTACTCCAACACGTCTCCTGAGATCAGCAGTTATCAGTTGTAACTCATGTAAGCAAAAACACACGAGTAGTGGATAAACGAGGGTCACCATATGACACACTGCACACGTGGGCCAGGGGCCTGAGACAGGGCAACCAATGGCACCAAACCCATCCATCAGCAGCAGTGGCACCAAACCTGTCTGTCAGACAGCAGCAAAGCAATGAGGCAAAAGGCTGTGGTCAGTGATGGCTGCATGCAGTGTCCGTCAGCTCCTCTGTTTCAGTGGTGACTTTAGACACCAAAAAAGAATCAGAACAAAATCAATTCTGGTCTGGGGTGGTTTTTAATTTACTAACCTCTAACCTGTGCTGTTGCTGCTTCAGGGAAGCACCAAATCCAGGATTCCTTCTTACTTGTTCTCTTAAGGAGTTCTTTGTTCAGAAAGAAATCCTTTTTTTTCTCTACAGGAGGAAAGCGGGGCTTCCCATCCTCCGGGGCTCTGCAGCTGCCGTGCTGCAGGCACTGACACCACAGTGCAGTGAGCTGCCCCGGCCATAAGCAGCTCCTCCATGTGGGTCCAAGATGGGGCAGCCCCGACCCACAGCCAAAAACTCAAAGAAAACAGTGAAGAATGCAAGAAAACAACAAACACCTGAAGAGGAACGCCACAATGGGTCTCACAGGACTGGCAGAAGGTTTGGCATGGAGCTGAAGGAGCACTGAGAGCGAGGCACCAACACAGCCTGCCTGCCGCCACACAGCCGCACTGCTGCTCAGTAACTACAGCAGAGCAATGGGAACTCTCACAGCTCTAACAGATAACAGCAACTGACCTCAGTGCCCATGGGCACCTGGGAATTACTGCAGAGCCCCAGCCACTGTGCCGCTTAAAGGAACAGGGCCGGCTTTGTACAGGTGTTACTTGCACAGCGGGGCAGAAAGGACAGCACTGCGGGACACCGGCACCATTCGGGCTGCTCTGACCCCAACCATCCCACCCACACCTCCTGCTGCTGCCCCCGGCCCGCCCAGTGCGGAGTGGGGCTGAGCACTGTGGGCTGGATGGAGCCAGCTGTGAGCAAAGGCAGCAAAACAACCCGGGTCCGTTCAGCCACCGCAGCACTGTGCAGGAAATCTAGCAGTGACATTTTCACAGGACCACAAATGAGGTTAAAAGCAGACATCTAAAGACAAATGAATGCACCTCAGCAGACTTTAAAACCCAGCAGTGTGGACGAGCACAGAGCTGTCCTACCTGTGGCTGCAGCTCCGCATCGCAGCGTCCCACGGCGGCCACCTGCAGCACTGAGATCAGGGAATGCGCAGCCTTGGCACGAGGCCTGGCTGCTGGGGGCAGCAGTGGTGGGAAGGAGGTGACGCCGATGGGTGCTGGTCAGAGCCCTGCTCTGCACACGTGCACTTACCTTCACCACGTGCTGCTGCTGTCTGAGCGCTGCACCCCACGCCAGGCAGGACAGCCATGGCCAGGGGCACCAGTGGCAGCACCAAGCCATTTCTGTGGGGACCCAGGAGAAAGCAGCTGAACCCAAGTGTTCACCACGGGCTCCAAAGGGCCTGGTTGCAGGGCTGGGTGAGACGGGGCCACACTGCAGGCTGCATGGGGACACGCGGCAGGAAGGCCTACCCACACTGACCTACGTGGACACGGGGAATCAGCCCGGGCTCGAGGGACCAGGGCTGCAGGGCTCAGAGCACATCGTCACATGTGCAGGAGAGGAGGTTCCGTGGGAAAATGCGCCGGCCCAGCAGGGCCACGGCAGGAAGGAAATTCCCCGTGGCAGAGCCGTCCGTGGTGCGGGGCTGTGTCAGTCCAGGGGGCCGCACAAATAACCCGGCCGTCCCCCGGGAGCCGCTGCTAAGGTCGCTATTTTTTCCCTTGAACTTTTCAGATGAAGGAAGCAATAGCAGAAGCAATGGCACAGATTTGGCTGGAGACCAACGGTGCTGACAACAGTCACAGGATTTAAGTCAGAAGAACAGCCCTTTGTGTTGGCTGGAGTTATCTCCAGATGGGTCAGGCAGTTGAAGCAGCCGTGCGGGGCTCTGCTCGGAGCACACCCTGCAGGCGCACGGCAGCCGGGGCTGAGAGAACCGCCCCCCGTCCCACCGCTCAGCGCCCATTACAAATTAAAGCACTAAATTGCATTCTCCAACAAACTGCCAGGATTCAGAGCGAGAAGCAGCCCTGATTAAAGATTAAGGACGGGGAGCCTATAAAACGCTAATTACCACCGTACTTACAGTGAATTTGGCCTGTTGGGTTTAATTACTTCTAGTTCGAGATCACTTGAGTTCAGGTTGGACTGGGGCGCGCTGTTGGAGTTGAGGAAGCTGTTTGCGTTTGAAGAGATGACGGATTCCAGGCTGGAGTTGATGATGCTGTTCCTGTTTTCCTCTGGAAAACACCACAAGAAGGGAGCTGTCAGCCGGGCTCCTGCCCAGCACCCTGCCCTGATGCCACTCCAGCAGCGTCCTGCCAGACCGGCACAGATGGGCACTGAGTTCCCAGGCACGTGTTATGTATTATGCGTTAAAGTATGAGAAGGAACAGTTATTCTTTCCTCTTCTTAAAGATGCAACTATATTTTAAACAAATAACATTTTTAGCAAGAAAATATTCCTTTTTCTCAAGATATTAATATTTTATGTCCCCAAGGACTTCCAAAGGGCCACATAACCCAAGAAAGAAAGGGATGAGATTACATGCAGGCATGAATTCGTCGGTGGCTGAAATCAGGTACCACAGGACGGAACATCCCCAGAGGGGATAACAGTTTTGGAAGGAGAAAAGGTCAGACCACTCAATTCAAGTTCATCCCAGCAAAAAAAATGCTTCAGTCCAAGCGTGCCATCAGCCACTATCCGCCTTCCTGCCCAGGTCTACAACCACAGTGCAGCACTGCTGATAACACCGGTGAGGAGGCAGGCCTGCCCTCCTGCCCAGCTCTCTGCCCACTGCCTGGACACGGCTCCCCTCATTTCCCTTCATCCTGCCCTGCTAAGGGACGTCTCCCTTATTTGTGTAACTTCAGCACTGAGGTGTGAAAACATTATGCATCCCAAAGCAACCTCCACAGCATGGGTTTCCTCCTCGGCTCTGTGCTGAATTACCTAAAGTCACATTAATTCATTTTCCTAAGATGTTTTTTCCGTATAAGCAGCAATCGTAATTGTAACGGGGAGAGGCAATTATCATCACTGATGGCACGGAGAGCAGCTCTGCTGCAGAGAACTGCCACTTCTGTGATGATGTTTCCTGAAAGACAGACAACTGCTGGAAAGCACGAGCAGTGCCACTTGAATGACAAAGCTTCCAAAGAAATGGTATCTCCTGTGCGCGCTAATATGACGAAATTGCTACTAAAAAGCACACTTACAGAGAACCCCTATTCTCAAGCCCATCCAATTATACATCCCTTCCACTTACACGTCTGCATTAGGACAACAATTAATACTCACAAAAGGAGAAAGCAGTGTAAGAGAAACTCCTGAGCTACATGGAGAGCTAATCCTGAGCACACGGCAGAGAGGAACCCCTGCATGCCTCGAAAATAGCTGGGGAGCAGCAGTGCCTCAGGGACAGGGCGGTGTGACACCGGGTGAGCCCTCTGCTTCCAAGGAAAACGATGACACGAACAAAAGGATGGGGATGCAAAGGGAGGGGAGCGACCCAACACCCCTCATCACATCATTCACTGTGCCACCGATCTCGTGGTGCCTGGACAAAGTCAGAGCGCTTACAGAGCAGCGAGAGGCTCAGACCCCATTTAGCTCAGGCTATCATCCAGAGATCAGCCAACGCCAAGGATGAGATAATGACATCAACACACATTACCAGGTTCCTGAAACTACATGCCATGAATCTCGGTCTCCAGCAGTTCAAGGGAACTCTCCAAACATTGACTGGCAGACAGAGCAGCCAGCCTATGAAATAAGGGAGAAATTAACCTGCCAAAGGGCCTAAAGCCCCAAAAAGGTCAATCCAAAGCACTCCTCGATCTTTGACCCCAACAGCACAGTTTTCAGAACCATTCTGCAGCGCCCTGCAGCCTATTCGGATGCCACATCCAGTGGTTTCCAAACATTTTCTGCCTGAGGCTGAAGTTTGAAAACAAGCTCTGTAAGCCTAACAAATCAGTGTCAATTGTCTGTGTAATCTCAGACACAGCTACCAGCCAACATTGAATTAAAGTCCCTATCAGCCAAGAGAGTGGAAGTGTTTCATCTACAGAGGATGGGAGGTGAACGGCAGAATTGGAAACCATCCCTTTATTCTATTTCCTCCTTTGTAAAGGCTGATACCGTGTACCGTTCGAGCAAAGGACTCTTTGCTGAGGCATTCAGCTCAGTCTCACAGCTCCGGGAGCAGAACAGCAAACTCCTGCTGTGCATTTCTGCTCTGTAGCACGCGAGACAGCCGTGTGCAGACGGAGATGGGAGGAGATGCTGACTCCTTCACCAACAGATCTGGAGCACCAAATAGAGACCAAAGTGGAAAGACAATCTCCCACATTTTTAAATGAGCATGTCACCTACTCCACAGAAAAATATAGAACCTCCTGGCCAGGCTTGTTGTGTCTGTAAAAGGAAAAGTGCCTGTGGGCATCCAGAGAGAAATGAGGATCAACGCTGGACACCCCGTGGGCTCTGCCTTGTGTCCCTCAGCAGTGGGGGACGTGGGGATGGGGCAGCAACTCTATATCACACTAGTGCAGCCTGCACCAAGCCCTGCCGCAGCCTGGGATGCCAGGCAGGCTTTGCACTCCCCATCAGCACGGCAGTGCAGAGAGCAGAGGCCCTATCCCCTTACAGGATGCGTCTTTCATCAGCACCAGCACAGCTGTGCTCCATGGCAGGGGAATGGCGGTGTGCAGTGACACGGGGTGGGGTGGGTCGGGGGGGCACTTACGCTTCTCGTTGGGCTGCGTGGTGTGGAATAGGGTGAGCGGCCGCTCACTGCACGACGGAGGCTTCGAGTCCGTGCTCTTCTTGCGGGACAGCAGCAGCTGAGAGTTCGACGGTGGGGTCTCCGGCACTGTGTTAAATATCTGTTAAAGCCAACAGAGAGGTCCCTTCAGCATCACCCGCTCAAACAGAGCAGCTCTCTGCCCGCAGCATCCTGCCATCACACCAACGGAGGTAACGCGTCCAATAAAGTAACAGTTGGGGCATGATTTCCTAAGCTCCACATTCCCGTTCTGTTTGCACTCCTTTTCTCTACTCTTCATCAAATGTGTACGGTGCAAAACGTGAAAAATCCCACCAATCTGGCAGGCTGCTCCTTGTGAAGGGCCTGCAGTGCCCTCGCAGGTGTCGGTGGGAGAACACCCTGGGCAAGAACCCCAGCAGGCACCCAGCTATGCAAACATGGCAGCTGGGCAGGGTAGGGCACAGCTGGACCAGCAGGACGCAGGCAGGGTGACACCGAGCCGCCTCCCAACCCCCTCAGGGTGGCCCACAGCACCCAGCTAAATGTGACCACTCTCAACAGAGGAAAGTCAAGAGTTGGCTGCCTTTCCAAAAGCACCAGTGTTTATTTTGAAGCTCCGAAGAGGGAGGAGTCAGAGGACCCAGAGCCATATAAGAAGCAGTTCCTGCTAGGGGTGGTCTTGCAGCATCACGCCCCTAGAAGCCCTGCCAGCCCCCCCAGCAGCACAGAGTTCTGCTCTCCTTCATCTCGATGCTTCTTCAGTTTGTTTCACTTTCCAGCTTAAGACAAATAACTGAGACATGCTCCTCACCGTGCAAACCTGTGTTATAACTCTCCAACCCAGAGTCCAATTAACAGAGAGAGCGAGACAGTTTAATCATCAGAGTGAGAGAGGAGCAGCCAGGTTCCATAAATTACACGTCCAGCCCCCATGCTCGCTGTGCAGCTGGAGGCTCCCGGAGCAACCCGCGCCCCTGCTGGAATGCAGCCGAACCTAGGAGATGCTCTGCAAGGAGCTGCCCTCCTGCCTCAGCTGCAAGCACCAACCGGAGGTGGCGCAGAGCTTTACACCACCAGCAATTAGAAGTGCTGCCAAGGGCATCGCTGCTACTAAGCTTTGCTAATTGCAGAAAATAAAGGTGAGGTGCTGAGGGCTTTGACCTCAGTGTTAAT
>PPHD01015357.1:0-16147 GCA_002909625.1 Bambusicola thoracicus | reverse complement strand
TAGGCATATATGTTACTCCCATGACATGTACTAGGAATGCTAGAGATCAGTAAAATTTGTTTTAAACAATCAAGCACAGGGCCCCACAAAACAGAGGTGGCATTATATAGAACTATATTTTTAATATTTTTATTAAATAAATATCTATCAGTGTGTTTTTTATATTCTGAACGTATATGACAAAATTTCTTGGAGAGAAATGGGCATCAGCAACAAATTTAATTGTCATTTCAGAATTATTTTATTTTGACAAAACAAGAATCACTTCTGCAATTTCTGTTTATTTAGAAAGCTTCCTCACTTTCCTGATGAATCAGTACAATGAAAGTTAGAAGATTTCCTTAGATATCCTATTCCTTTCAAGAAAAACAGAAAAATGCTGCATTTTCCTTAAACACACTAATCCCTAGGAATTCTTAGCACCGTATCTTAAAAAGATTGATTTACAGTGAAATTAATGAAACTTTGTTTCCTGTGGAATAGCTTCTTTCATCTCTAGTACAAAATTATGGCCTTCTTAGTCTGAAATTTGGGAGGAGCAGAGGTGGGAGAAGAAAAGAAAGAAAAATAAAATTCCACTGAAATCAGAGAAATCAGGATGGTATAATAGATACATAGATTAGTGATTTAAGATTTTGCATAATAGGTACAGAACAAAAGATGACACAGTGTGATCTAGTAGGAGCCCAAACTCTAAACTTTGTTAAAGACTGTTTCCTGTGACTTGTGATCATATTCATTTGTAATTATACATTTATGCATGGTGACCAAATGTAACAACATTTCATAATTTCCTTATGTCCTATTGCCTACAGGCTGTATATTAGATGTACAAAAACAATCAATTTACCATTCAGAAGATTTTTGACATTGTCATGGTTTTGTAATTTTGCTACTGGTATTCCACATCATAACACTACAGAACAGGAAATTAAAGGGTTAATACTCTAGTTCTGTGGATTGACAGCTTTTCAGATACCTGCCTCTCAAAAGAGAAGAACTACATATCCCAGAGGACCTCACGGTCAGAGAAGGAAGATATCTCATGGAAGTCACAGAATCTCCCTCTCTCGCTCTCTCTCACTGGCTGGCAGAGGGTGTGGGTGTGTTTCCAAGCCGCGTGCCTTCATTCAAGTAGGCCTTTCAGTTTCGGAAACTCTCATATTTTATTTGATTTATTAGTCTAAATTTCAATTAGATTGTATTATATTGTTTTATCTTGCACTCTGATATCATAGCTAGTAAAATAAGTTTTCCTCTGTAGACCATTGCTGTTGCTTCCTTTTTTTTTACCTCTCGGAGCCCAGCTCCCGTTTCCCTACCCCTTTCCATTTTCCCTTCCCATTTTTGAGAGAAAGGGGGCCCACTGGCCTCCTGCCCCCCTGTCACAGGCATAGATTGACCTAGTTAACTCCGTGACAAACATAATGCCTGTGTGCAAGAAAATAACTGTATCTGCTCATTCTTTCTTTCTGTTGTTTGAAGTCTCAGAGAATATTTCCTTATTTTATCCAGTATTACTCAGAAATGTGTGATCTTTTAGTTTTAAAGGCAGTATTTTTATTTTATAAATAAACATTGAAATTCTGTCAAGAAATTCAGAATATAGATCAACCTTTGGAATGTCCTAGTAAAACGTGTATAATTAATAGCTCAGAAACAAAGTCCTTAATTTGATTCATTAATTACAACAATGAAAAATTATGGTAAGACATTCCAGTCTTGGCACTTTAATTTCAGGGACATTTTGTTCACTAGTATGGAATTCTTGCTGTAGGATACAGATAATATTCTGCAGAGAATACAGTTGATCTTCTCTAAATGAATTTAGCTTCTCGAGGAAAGTATAAGAGATTAAGTGAAAGAAGGGACAAACTACATTTCAAAAAATTTGACATTTGAATACTGTGAAAAAACTATTTTGCCCTAGACTAATATTGGTAAGCAAAGAGATCTATTTCCTGTAATGTGACTTCAAATTTAAATCATAATTGAATTTATCGTCATGGCTCAGGCCATTTATGCAGAAGGGAAAACAGGAAGAAGACAGCATGCCTTTTCAATATGACTATGTGGAATATCCAGTAAAAATTGTTTTCCAGATTATTTAAAGTGAAAATTAAATATTTATGTGCTTTTTCAGTGCTTCCAAACTTAGAATAATGTATTTTTTACATTTCTCACATTTCTTGTTAATCAATATTAAGCTCCCAATCAAGTATTGAAATAGCAAATAAACTGATTCATATTTTAATTCTAAATGTAGGCTTTCATTCAGAGGAAAGAGGATTGAAAAAAAAAAAAAAAAGCCAGTTAAAAATAAATTAACATTCTATTCTGCTTGCTATAAGGCCATTTCTGGAAGATGTTCAACTGGACAGAATCATCTTTGGCACAGTGTCTGAAAGATCAGAATGTAAATATTGAAGAATTAAAGCTTAGATGTGCAAAAAAGTAGTATTTCAAATTTTCTCTTAACTCCTCAGTTTCTTCTGTAATATTCATCATGTCTAAAATCATGTCTGATTTTGTGATTTTTTCCAGTTTCTTTTATTAGATAGAATCTTCTTATATTATTTTTCCATGTCATCACAGCAAAAGCTTACAACACAAGAAACATAGTGACAATGCACAGATCAATGTAAGGCAAAATTTGAGACCCTGTTTATTCCCACTTACCATTCAATTATATGATCATCAGAAGTTGAGACCTAGCTAGACTGAAATGTTTTTTTTAGAAGTCTGAATGCTATCACATGAGATGCAGGTTTTCCTCAATCTGAAAATTAGAAGTATTTCATAGAATCACATAATCATTTGAGTTGGAAGGGGCCTTTAAAGGACATCTAGTCTAACTTCCATACAATGAACAGGAACACTTACAGCTGGATCGTATTGTTCAGATTCCCATTCAGCCTGACCCTCACTGTCTTCAGGGACCAGGAATCCATTACCTTTCTGGGTAACCTGTTTCAGTGCTTCATCATCCTTATCATAAAAGACTTTTTCCTTATATCCAATCTAAATTTATTCTGTTTCAGTTTGAAATCATTTCCTCCTGTTCTGAAACAACAGTCTGTCTCCCTCCTTCTTATACCCCCCTTTAGATACTGAAAGGCTGCTATCAGATCTCCCTGGAGCCTTCTGTTTTCCAGGCTGAACAACCCAACTCTCAACCTTTCCTTGTAGGGAAAGTGTTCCATCTCTTGAATCACTTCTGTGGCCCTCCTCTGGATGTACTTCAGCATGTCCATATCTCTTCTGCACTGAGGACTCCACATTTGAACTGAATACACCAGGTGAAGTCTCATCAGTGCAAGATAGAGGGGATCACCTCCCTCAACCTGCTGTCTATACTTCTCTTGATGCAGCCCAGGATGCCTCATATTGCTGACTTACGTCCAGCTTGCTATCCATCACTAACCCCAAGTCCCTTATCGCCACTGTTATGCTCAATCATATTATCCCTCAGCTTGTACTCATAGCAAGTGTTGCTGTGCCCCAGGTACAAGATCTTGCCTGTGAATTCACTGAATCTCATGTGACTCACTTCGGCCCAGTTTTCAAGCCTGTCTAGGTCTCTCTGGATGACACCCAATCCCTCAGGTGTGTGGACCACAACATGCAGCTCAGTGTCATCTGCAAACTTAATGAGGGTACACCTAATCCCACTAAGTCATTGATGAATATGTTAAAGAGCATCGGTCCCAGTATGGAACCCTGGAGGATTCCACTCATCACTAATTTCCATCTGAACATTGAGTCACTGACCATCACATTCTGTAGTAGCATAGATCTGGCAACTAGTTCCTCATCCATTGAGCACCCCACCCATCAAATCCACAAATCCATTTAGAGAAAAATATGTTGCAGGGGACCATGCTAAAAACCTTACTCAAGTCATGATAGATGACATCAGTGCCTCTTCCCTTTTCCATTGATGCAGTCAAATATCCTTAACATGCTGTAATTTAGACGTAGGAGGGAAATACCTGAAGAGAATAAACCCCTATGTATGATGGAATACATTTCTCATCTCTCTTATGGAAGGAGTTAGAACATATAATGCACCCTTTCCAGGAGAATATTCTAACTGCAAGTCAGTGAAGGAAACTTTCTCTCCATGCTAATTGTCATAATCTTAACTATGAAAGAAAAAAAAAAGAATCTAGATGCTAGTCAGGAGACATGAAGGGAAAGGATGATATCAAAACAAATTTGGAAGATGATGGCAGTAGTTTTCCAGCTTCCAATGAGTCCTAACCAGAACCTTTGTTCAGAACCTCCATAATGTGGCTCTGGACATAGAGTGCAAGAGAAAGGAAATTGCAAGTTTAAGATTCACTATTAAGACAGAAATTATTAGTGAATCTCTGCTTATTGGAAACCCACCCCAAGACCATCAGATGGTGAACTTTAATACCACTGAAATTTAGAAGTAAACTTGTAAAGTAAGATCTACAGAGTAGTATTTGGAAAAAGCTCCCTAAGCACAGAGTGCTTAGGGAAAAAAATATATATATATATTGAAAAGAAAAAAAGCTCATGAATTAGTGCCTTGTAATTCTGTATCACATAAGTTCTCCATTTCCTGTCACTCATTCTTCTTTCTTGCTATTTTCTTTCTTCTTCTTACCTTTTTTCCTCATTCTCTGCAATTAGTGACATTTAATATTCTTTTAAAGTCCATACTGACTATATAAAATGACCCTGCTGAAGGTAGAAATCAGAAGAGCCATAGCTCCAACACTGTTAAAATATAGTTTGCTCTTATGAGTTGTCTGTTAATTATTGCTATTGAGGTAACTTCAAACAGCGTTTTAAAAGTATCAGAGAACTTTTATTTTGCTAGAGACCTAAGCGTTTGTAAAGATATAAAGTACACATTTCTGAGTTTCTTTTTTTGTCAGCCAGAGCAGATTCTTCTTACAGTAGACAAGGAAAAAAATGCAGCATTATAACAAATGTAAGAATTTCTTTTCCTGGCAAAAAAGCATGGAGTCTCTCAGAACTCCTGCATTCCAGATCGGTAAGAATCTGTCTGATGCACAGCATGTCAACTGCAAATGATTTTAGACTGAAGATATATTAACAGCTAGGTAGCTAGGTTCATTTACATGTCTCATGTTGTCATTCCTGGAAATCCTCCTTTTAGTTACAATTATGTTGACTGGCTTTAATCACTGAAAATATATAACGGTGATTTCAGTGTGGGAATTTGACCTCTTTTAATTATGCATTCTCTTTACACTATTTTAAATCAGTTCTGCATGTTGCTTCCCAACAAGTTGTTGCCCTGCCAGGAAGTGAATGACAAACGCACATCCAGAAAAAACACAAAAACCTCCAACCAAGCTGAAATGATTATTGAAACAAACGATGAAGTCCATGTCATGATTTTGAACAACTGTGATTTATTTCCCCAGAATCCTTTTTCTTTTCTGTTCTTTGGAACTGCAACATTTTGTATGAACTCGACTTTAAAGTTGCTGTAAAGCTGCTGTCAAACTGAGAGCACACATTGAGTAGTTTAATGAGGATTGAAATCAATAAGGGCATTTAGAAGATTTCAGAGGTCTAAGTATAAACCATATCTTTCCTCAAACAACCAGGTTTCAGAGCAGATAATGAATGGGTTTTTTGAAAACCTCGGAGTACTTGTCCAATTACATGCAAGTGGAGGAGCTATTAATTACAGTAACATTTAACCTTGACTTTTTACTTAAACAAAACAACTGACAAAATTAGAACAGACTTTAGATATGTGGGGAGGCTTAAAATTGTATCCCTCCTTACATTACTATTTTACATAAACTTTTCCTTATCTAAACTCCCAGTTATTCCCAACCAAAAATCATCTTTCACTTTTGGCTTTTGTACCAAGTATAAAAAAGTTTGCTTTAAAAGCTAAAAAAATGTATCTTGCATTATAATCAAAGTTGTCAGTCTTTGTACAAGTTCCCAGATCCAGATACTTCCTGCCTTTCATTCACCCTTTTCTCTTTGCTAGGTTATATTTTCTCCTCACTCTTTATATTACCAAGATTTTCCTAGGGTCTGCAAGTAACCTCCCTGCCAGGATCCATAAAGAATAGCTTCCTTTGTAATCTTTTTTGTTTTACTCGGCATCATATTCTGCATACCCAGATAGTAATCTCTAAAGTATTTTTTGACCCTACAGAATCTGAGAGCTCCTTCAGCTTGCATTTGTCTCTTATTTTACCAGGAGCTACATCAGGAAGCTTTACAATTAGTATCTTCTTTTCTTCTTATTATTATTTTACTTCCCCTCCACTGGAGTAGCAAAGAGAAAAAATTTCTTAGAAGAAAGTCAACTAGTCATTGCATACTTTTAGAGGATGGGATATTTTCCTCTGTTTGCTTAAATCTATCTTTAACTAGAAATATGTTAGTCCTATGACATCAATTTTTTTCTTTCCTATTTCAGTTGTTTTTTGTATGGATGAATAAACTGTTAGTAGTTCACCCTTTTTTTTTTTTTTTTTTTTTTTTCCCCAAATAGTGAAAATGTTCACAAAATCCACAGTAAAAAGAAAAATGATGTTCACTGTCAGCTTCCACAAATTTAGAGATGTACATTAAGCAAAGAGCTGGGTTTTTTTTAATTATTATTTTTGTTATTTTATTGAAATGATCATCAATAAAACAAAAATAAGAACAACATTTCACACAACCACTGTTTCAGGTTACCTTTCATCATGTCAAGGGAATCCAGTGCTACAGTAATTCCTCCACCTTTGCAAATCACAAGACCTTGTTGTAATATTGAAGTGAGGGATTGAAAGGAATAGGAAAAGTAATGGTTAAGTCTTGAAGAGATTTTAAAGTCTAGATGAGCTTGCACGGCAACAGATAGAAATAAATGATATTTTGTTGCTTTCAGGCTGTGAAGTCAAATTGTATTCTATGTGATGGTAAGAAACCAGATTTAAATAACAAAGAAGAATATTCCTTGAGTGATAGAATCTTCCAAGGAAATTACACTGGCAAACAGTGTTTTTTGCAATACTTCAATTGCTTTATCAAGCAAATATTCAATTCTTGTGTTTTCTCATATTTAGAGGGAAACAGATAGCATAAATGAGATGGATTTCACTTGACTGTGACCTTTCATTGACAACATAGGACACCCATCTGCCAACCAGTTCTTAAATCTCTGTATCACATCTGAAACATACAGGTATAATCTCATAAATATTTCATTATGACTTAAGAAGAAGAAATATCAGTTTTGAATTAAAATGCATCTACATAACACCAGTAAATGTTTTGATAGGGAGGAAGAAAAGCCAGTTGTAACACAAGAAAAAACATGCAAATAGTCTTGTTCTTTCCTGAAAATGGTCTGTCAGCAAAGCCAATTTTTTCAATTGAATGCATGCATTTTTTTTTACACCCATAATCTTTTTCTGAACTCTCTGCTCATGATAGTAAGACATACATTAGACTCCCAAAATGACAACGAATAGCCCCAGTTATTTTCATTTTATTTCTCCCAGAGTTTCTGTGGACCACATAGAGTGTTGCACTTTATTCCACTGTGTAGTAACATTGAGTGGATGGATGAATCAAAGTACTCTTGTTCCGTAAAGACTACAAGAAAGAATATTTACTGCAAATAACATCAAAACATCTTTCTCCATCCCTTCTACTACTGTCAAATGAGCACTATTCTTCTGTCACTTTTTCCTGTTTGCTCTTTCTGGTTTTCTTTCCCCAGGCTCTATTTTGTGATTTGTGTGTTGAGAGGAGGTTGTGTACGTGAATTTCTTCTTTTTATGACAAAACTTTTAAAGCACATCTACAGAAATAGATTTTGACAATTGCATGCTAGCTTCAAGAGCACTGACACAGTGAGTGTAACACAGTCACAGTCTGACTTTCAGATACAGAATGAAAATAAGAACAGGTGTACTTTTCCTACTGAAGCCAGTGAATAGTCTTTCAACTCTGAATATATGCAGACCTAGAATGTGATCATAGAAGCATATTGTTCCTTATTCAGCTTACCAGTGCACTTCTTCACATGTTTTGAGTTCATTTTCCTTGATAATAGACAGTCTAGATGCAATAAAAATAGTACGTTCGATCACAGAATCACTGAATCATAGAATTGCTCAGAATTTGCTACCCCAAACACCAGCTAGTAATTTTCAATTTCTTTCAGAGACCCTTTACATCACAACTGGTATATTTGTAGCTACAGTACATTGATACCTATCTTTTGGGTTTTTCTTTGTTTGTGTGTGTGTGTGTGTTTGTGACAGAATTGTCCAATTGTTTTCTGTTGTGTTTTTTTTTTTCCTCTTCCTCTGTCGTTTTCAGCAGATGAACTCACAGATGATAGCAAAAAAAAATTATATGAGATGTAACACCTTGTACTCTTAATGGCTACATTTATTACCAGTTTTAGAGTCCAAATTCTCAGTGTCTCCCTGTTCTTTCCAGTTTTCCGAAGTTGATAATAATTCTTCTTGCTATCATCAGTACATTCTCTTAATATGCATACATTTTGAGTTGTGGTCAGTTTCAAAATATAATTATATGAAATTTCATAGCCCATTCTTTCATTTTTACTTGCTATTCCTTCCTGAACTAGCTTAATATTTTCTACTTATTCCTTTTGTAGAATCCTAAGAAAGCATTGTGTTTTAACCTTGGCTGTCTGCCAGGTGCCCACTGCTCTCTCGCTCCCACACCTCAGAAGGACACCTGTAAAAATGGAATAAAAAAATTAATTTGTTGACATAAGGACAATGAGTTCATTCACCAATTACAGTCATGCGTAAAACAAATCCAGCATAAGAGAAATTAATGTACTTTTTTGCCTATCAGTAACAGAATAGGATAGTGAGAAATAAATAAAAAGCAACTTCCCACCTATGCCTTCTACCCCAGTTCAACCTCAGTTTCAACTCTTCAATATCCTTCCCATCAAATGTCAGAGCAGGATGGAGAATAGAAGCTGTGATCAGTCCATCTCTGTCATTTCCACCTCACTCTCTTCTCCTCCATTGTGGAGTCCATCCAAACCTGCACCTCCTCCCAACTTGCCTTAATACAGATCCTTCCCAAGGGCTGCAGTTCTTCAATAAATGCTGCAGTATGGGTTTGTACCATGGGGAGTGGTCCTTCAAGAACAAAGTGCTCCAGAATGGATCCCCTGCTGCATGGGCTCCTCTTCTGATTACTGCATGGACATCTGCTCCATGCAGTGCCTATGGGCTGCAGGGGGATGACCTGCTTCTCCATGGGCCTCTCCTGGGCTGCAGGGAGTTTCTGCTCCATGCTTGGATCAACTCCTGCCCTCCTGCTGCATTGATTTCATTGCCTGCCTGGCCATTCCTTTCACATTTCCTCAATCTTTTCTCTCTCACAACTGTTAACTTTTTTAACATTTTCTTAGATCTGTTAACAAAGAGGCACCACCAGTGTGGCTGATGGGCTCAGATGTGTTCAGTGGTGGGCCCCTTTTGCAACCTTAATGGATTCCAACACGGGGACAGCTCCTGGCTTCTTCTCACATTCCTGCAGCACCCCCACCCTACTCCCTGTTACCAAAACCTTTCCACCTGAATGCAGTACAGCAAGTTTCTCTAACAGCACAGTATCAAATACATTAATAAAATATTTTAGTGAACTTCAGGCAGATGAAAAGTATAATATTGCCTTTTTCTAGAAGATCAGTGGCTTTATTAGTTGAATACATATATATATACATATATTTTCAGTATTCTGTATATAAAATCATACTGGACTTAAACTCCTTTTCTGTTTACATAAATGCCTTTTGCTATTCTTTCTTATCATTCCAGCCTTCTAGTCCACATTTGCTTACCTTTGAGATCATGCTACTGTGTTTTATCTCAGTTTTTCTCTTTCCCTCCTTCTCTATTCAAAAGAAATGCTGCATTCATCACTTCCAATTGCAAAGTATACCACCCCTACAGTTGATAGATTCATTAAAGATAGCTGCTATCAGACCTGAGTTTTCGTTTGCTAGCCTTGGCACAAAGCTTATCTGGGGTCATTTCTCTGAGAGTCCTAAGCAATGCAAGCTTCGCTCCCGCTCTCACCTCTGTTGTTATTTCTGTTTCCTTGCCTCTGTTATCATGAGACTTTCTGACTTTCTCCTACATTCAGTATCATCATTTCTATCAGAAAATGTGGCAAAGCATGCAGTTTGGAAGCAACGTTTAGCTTTTATCTTTATTTTATTTTCACTTCTTTTTTTTCTTTGTTATTTATACAGTTAAAGAATCTTTTGTAACTTACTGAAATATTCTTTGGACACTATGAAGATAAAAGTATGGAGATATAAAAGAGATCGGGTGGATTAGAGAGACAGATTTCTTGGTGTCAGGTCTGTGCTTATGTTCATTTCTTCCCCCTGCCACTAGTAAAAAGAGCATACTATTAGAGACGAAAGAGAGGCCTTTTCTGGAGCCTTAATTTAGCACTGAATGTGAACACAGAATGTGATTAAATAAATCCGTTCGACATACAAAACCTTGGGCTCATGAACTGAACAGACAGCTCACCACAAACATAGCATGAGTTTGAGGATAATTACTTTTCTGCAGAGAAGCATCTGCTCATTTTGAAGCAGGTACGGGTGATTATGTGAATGATGTTAAGTATTAAAAGCTACTATCACTTGAACAGCATCTCTTAACCTCATGCAGTTTCTCTTTTCTTTGTACCAACAGATGTTTTTTCTTCCAGAAAAAGTTTTTCAAAGTATTTTTCATTTAAATTAACCTTTATGCAGTGTCCATATTCTTCCCTTCTGATCTGTTTCTAGATGCACTTGAAATGTTCTGAATGCCCTTGACTTATGCCCCTTAATCCCGAAGAGTTTTTGAACTAACTGCTCTGTAAGTACACATACCCCTCAGTAAGAAAATAAAAATAGAAATAATAATAATAAAAAACCTCTTGAATGTATTTGGGTAAATAATTTTAGGGAGGATTTTGAAATACTGTTACTAAAACTCATTCATTCTAGTAATAAGAATATGCTGGCAGAGCCACACTAATCATGAACAGGGGATGCTCAGCATGAGATATCTATTCCCAAATGAGTGTTGTACTGTTTCTTAACACAACACAATGAAATTAGTAAGGGATAATGTCAAATACCAAACTAAAAGAAGTCTTTAGATCTGCAGTATTTTAACACTCTGTGTAATATACACCAAAATTGATCAAACACTAAGATATTACATACGACTTTGAAGCATCAGGCTTCCTACATGCAGGTATATTTCTGTTGATTATTAAGTATCATTTGAGGCTTCATTTAAAAAAATGAGGTCATTTCAGGAACTGAATGACAATTTCTACTGTAGCAGATAGCACAGTCTTTGAGTAAACAACGTAGGGCAATATGAAATACCAAGACATGATAACTCAGAATTAAGCTAGGTGCATTTCATTTTCCTTCAAATAGTAAATTTTCAGTTTTAAGGACAGTAGAACAAATAAATGCTTTCTAAGTCACATTTTTTTAAAATTTTATTGGTTTTATTCTTCCTTAAAAATCATGAAAATGTATTTTTCAGTTCTGTCTCTAAGCTAAGAAATCTTCTTTGTACATGGTTTTCTCTGTATTTGTTAATAACTAAGGGGCATGGGAGAAGGAAAGCAAACAGAATTTCCTGTTCATCAGATGTGCTAGATTAGAGAAGCTAACTGGTTGTTTATATTTAATTCCTGACTGCTATCATAGAATTATCTCACTCTTGGTGCTACCTTAACATCATTCCTGAACTGGATATCTCTTGTGTCTCAAGAAAGAAAGAATTCCAACATTGCCATCACTGTTTCTAATCCAGTGAAGCAAATATTCAGCTCCTTACACAGTTCCCTAGTAGTAATCCACTGATTCATGCACATGAGATGATCGAGATACTCTTAATTCTTTGGAATGAAAGCTGAGCATGGTCATTCAAAACAAGGCCTGTTTTTCACTTCAGTGTCACCACTGCTGAAACAAACCACCCCCTGCCTCACAACCATCCTAGATTAAAAAAATAAATAAATAAATAAAAAATGTCACTGACATTCATTGCCACTTGTTGAATGTTTCTGGAGACTTTGAAGAATCCTAGTATCCTAGTATATTCTGTATATATAGAATATATACTATATAGAATCCTAGTATATTCTCTTTGAAGACTACTACTAACAGAAAGGGAAAAGATCAACAAGTCTATTAAGAGAGGAAAACAGACACACACACACAAAAAAGCATCATTAACTAAGAGTTAAAGAAGCTATTAATCTTGATAAAGATATGGAGTCTTACAGGAGAATTAATTCATGGGTCTCAAACCTTTTGTCTTGCCTGGGCTACACTGAGTGAAGAGAAATTGTTGTGCGCCACGTATAAAATATATAGTATAATTAATATAGATAAGCAACAAAATTAATTTTTTTTCTTTTTATATTGTTTATTAAAACATTAAAAAGGAGAGCAGAAGAGCCATAAAACTAGTGGGCTATTTGACCTTTTTTTTTGTGTGTGAAACAAACGCATCAGTGTCTTGTTTGATGGAAGTGGTTGCAATTCTCAGTGTGTTCATTAGAGAATTTGAGGAAATTTTACTGTTCCTCTGCTTCATCCTTAAAAGTTGTTCACAAATGTATGTACGACCAAAATGTGAGGACATAAATAAGGCATGATTGTGAAGAGAGATATTTTTCTCTGATAGGATAGGTCTTATAGAAGTCTAGTAAAGAGACATGATCAGATTTTTGAGTTGAATGTCTGATTGCAACTCTATACATTCCATTTGAAAATTTGCAGGTAATGTATTTATATCAACTGGAAATGGAGTCACAAATAAACACACGCACACACACACAAAATTGCTTTTTTGGGCAATCTTGAAAGCTATTCTCAAATTCCTTTGTCAAAATGGAAAGCAGCCTATTTTTGCTGTTCACAGGACAGTGTTTTGCTAATGTAACAAAACACATACTATTATTTACCACTGCTCAAGTTAGCACTTCACTGTGGGCACCACATGTCCTGGTTTCAGCCCAGACTGTGCTGATTGCACACCAATGTGTGATCGTTGCACATTCAGAGCTGGGATTGGCCAATCAGTGGGGGCAGAGCCTCTACTACGATGGTGTAGGGCAGGGGGTAGCCTCAGGACAGGCTGGGCCGGACTGCATGCAGCCTGTGGGCTGTGGGTCGAACGTATCTGAATTAATTTATCTGGTCTCCAGTGTAAGCCAGTGTGTTCAGTAAATGATCACATAATGAAAAAGTCTTCTCTAACTTATTGTGCCTAGAGAAGCACTTAAAGACATACAATATCCAAGACTTGTGAGCATGAATGTCTTAACAGAACAGTATTAAGCCATTCCACAATATGAAATGGATGACAATGATTCTCCAAATGGCAAAAGCAATGGGAGTTTCGGTTATAGGGTTTTCATACTCAATGGAGAGCAGCGACTGCTAAAATGAAGCCTGAAAATGGTGTGAAGTGCCTTACACTGAGCTATCAGCAATAGTGAGAAATGTGGACCTGCTGGAAGCAATCTTTTTAATCATTCTACAAGATGAGCCTTACACTGTCTAGTTCAAGTGTTCTGAAATGCCCTATGTCTCTGGAACAACATGCCTCTCTGCACTCTAGTAAAATTGCCTTCTCCCTTTGTCTGTACCCATACCAGTAGTCCATACTGATATAACTCAGAACAGGATAATTGCCTATAAGTAAAAAAAAAAAGTTGCATGTGACATTCAAGAAAAGTCTACTAGCTACAGAGAAAAGATCTTCTAAGAGGCTAGAATTAGAAATGCTTACTCACGTAGATATGAAGCCAGTTTCATGTTATTATGTGCAGCCAAATTGTGATAGACTAAAGGGATTTTTTATAAATTATTAATACTAGACAATGCACTCAGTCTTTTGTATTGCATTAAAAATTAACAGTTAGTACATCGTACAAGCAAAATCTTACCTCCCTTTACAACAAAGAGGCCATTGTCTACATGCTTGTTTGATAGGTTCATATTATAAGATGCACAAATCACCTGTAGTCTGATATTTTGCAGAGTAGGAACTTTGATTTGGGCACTAAGGTCTTTCATAGAGTGATAGATAGTGAGAAATACATCATAATAAAAACAAACATAATTAATAATGCATAAACATAGGAATAAACAAGAAAATCCATTATTCTATGACAAACCCAGCTGTAAAACATACTTGACAAATCTGTAATGTAAGACTTGGATTTTTTTGTTTTTGTTTTATTGTTGTTGTTGTCGAAGGTTTGTAAATCATTAACCTATCTGGGGATTCATTTATTAACTTCAGCAAACCCGGAATGGCTGGAATGCATTTTCAGCGAACATTACCAAGAACTGTATTCTTCCTTTGCAAGGACGTTTTTCAGTGAGTATAAATATAATTCAGTCATAAACAGACAAAATTCAGCTATATAGAGTAGCTGATTAATAATTAATTTTAATTTCTACTTTGCTTTCTTTTTATCTATCAATAGGTTTTAATATTGATCTGGTTTGATTACAAAGATATTTACTTGTAAGTAAATTGATTTACCATTTACAGAGAGCGGTTATGATTTACATTTTCATTGGTGTTGAATCTTATTTGACACATCAGGTATACAGCATACAATGTTTTATATTAGATTCTTTACACTGTAGCCTCTCAAAGGAATTTTGCTTGGTTTGGTGACCAATGAATGATATCAAAGAGAGTATGCAGTGTACACTCTAATCAAACGTTTGTGTTCTCCTGAAGTGGTAGTAAAATGCAGATGTATCTAGTACATGTCGTTCCCACATTTCCATAGAAAGCAACAGTCTAGAGCAATAAGGAACTAATAAAAAAAATTAGGTATGCAATTATTTTTCTCCAAATCAGTAACCAAAATACAACCAGTATAAGAAATCTAACTGTTATTTAACAGTGGGTTGGCTTTCACTTGTGTCTGGGTGATCTTGTAAAAAAAATAATATGAATTCAAAAAAAAAAAAAAGAAAAGAAAAAGGCAACAGATACTATCAACATAGAGAAGAACTTTGAAATTTAAGATTTTTCATGTTGTGCAGGATATTTCTGTGAAAATATAACTAGTATGGAACAATTTATAGACTCTCCTGTTCTGCATTTAGTGTGTTCAAAAGCTAAGCACTGCCAGTTAATTGCTTAAACAAAATTAATTCAGGATGCCAGGATATAGCAGTTAAAAAAAAAAATAAATCAGGCTTTCCACTAATGTGAGAAATAACTGTTTAGTTAATGGTCGTTGAAACCACCTCTTCCCAAAGGATCCTTGAAGGTCTAGCAGAGCTGGACTTCCCATTGTACAACCAAATTCAGTAGATAGATTCCTAGCTAACTGAGCAGTAAGAGGCTTTCTTTCTTCTTTAAGAGCAACGAAGTTTCTGAAATTTAGACTTACAGAGTCTTGATAGTAAACTAATACTTATGGACTACACCACTTGACTACATATGTGTTCTCTCTCCATTTTTTTCCACCCTGCCAAACAGTTTAACTATGTTGGCCAAGGATAAATAAAATAACTAATTTGTAGTACGTAATAGATTGTGAAAACAGAGATTTTCTAGAGCCATAGTGAAAATCTAAGAGTATATATAACACTGAATGATAACTTTGCAAATACTGAATGTGTAGTGAGTTCTTCTAGAGCCCACAGCTCTTTCAGAACATTTTTAGTTTCATAAAACTGGGAGCTCTACAAAAAGGACTGAATTTATTTGTATGCAGGATATATTTTTCTCTATGAAATGAAGTAATCTAATTACTGTGAGCCAATTTCTTCATACCTTTAAGCTACTTCCAATCTACTAACACAAAAAAAAAATATGCTTATTTACAAGGATACATATAAGAAGGGCTCAGTGCTGGGGCCACTTATGTTTAATATCTTCATTGATGATCTCGATGAGGGGATTGAGTGCACCCTCAGTAAGTTTGCAGACGACACCAAGCTGGGAGGGAGTGTTGATCTGCCAGAGGGGAGAAGGGCACTACAGAGGGACCTGGATAGGCTGGATCGATGGGCCGAGGTTAACGGCATGAGTTTCAATAGGGCCAAGTGCCGGGTCCT
>PPHD01015356.1:0-11327 GCA_002909625.1 Bambusicola thoracicus | reverse complement strand
CAGTAAGAAAGTTGAGAATGGAACACCAAGCCTAAGTCAAATTACACCTGAAGGTTGATGATGATATAGCTGCAGACATCTGCCAATTAGGCTTCCCCCCCACCCCCCCTTTTTTTTCTTTTAATATGTTTTGGAGTAGAGAAAAAGGGACTCTGCTAATACTGAGTTTTAAGCTACGCTTTAACAAAACATGCATGAGTGCAAGGCTTACTTACCTTTTTGTTTTTCAGGTTACTGCTGTTAAACTTAGTATAGTCTTCCTCTACTTCCACAGGGACATCTGATAACTTCCTTTTCTGAAATGTTAGAGTGATGAAGTTGCCCTGTCAACCACTTTTATGATGTACACACATGCAAGTTACAAAGCTTTGGCTTTGTAACGTAACCATAGCACCAAAACAGGATTGGCAATGAACCGAGGAATTTGCAGTAAAAGTCGAAGATTTCTTTTTGTAATTGTCTTCTTCATATACAGTCTCTACAGTATTCAGAAGAGGTCACTCAATATCATAAGAATTATTGTTTCTTCCCAGCCTCTGACTTACAGAATTTCTTCCCATTTCTGACTTACAGAAATGACTTAAATCCAGTTTCTAATTTCCATGATTGTATCTGTGGTGTCAGAGTCTAAATATTTAGAGAACCTTTATGGAGCAGCTGTTGGAAGCCAGTGTCTAACAGCCAGCAACCCCAGACTCCAGTCTTGTCAATCTCACAGAATAGTGAAGGACCAGCTACTCCAGCCAGTATTATTGCCATCTGCCAGCACAGGTGGATCACCATCTAGTCTGTTATCTGTTTGTGCACAACCTCTAGAATTAATTAGTTCTTACAGTTTGGCAAAAAATGAAACACTGACATAGTTCTGCTACCTATTTCATCACTTGAATCCAGCAGTATAGTGAGAAGTTTGACTCTGCATGTGTTGGGTGCCTTCTAGCTTCAGAAATGATAGGACTTAAGGGTTCTCAGAACTTCACATGATCAGGCTGTGAGAATGAATATTTCTTTCCACAAACTGTAAGCGTGTGTTTAGTTTAAAGGTGAAAACTTTCTGGTATGCTTCCAAAAGGGGGAAAAAAATGTATAGCATTTTACAACGTCGTATTTTTATTATTATTATTATATATCTGATATTACTACCCTGTCCTTAATATCCTGTGAAACCTAAGCTGTGGCCTTCCTAGTTTCTGTGCCAAAGAGAGTGATTTTGCAAGCAACGTGGATGGTACTGTACCATTTCAAGATCCTGTTTTATTCATTTTGTTTACGGAGCCTGTGATTCCCCACTCCCCACCCCCGCTTTCTCTGGCACTGAAACCAGGTCTGCAGCTTAGATTTCTCAGCTCTTAGAACCAGATCCAACAGCAGCCTTCTTTTTTGATTTCAATGGCATCTGGATCAGACTCTCTGGGAGGCTATTTACTGAGCTGTGATTACATTTTCAAATGACAATCTAATGAATAATGACTATTCTCCTCTCTTTGGAATCTGATAAACAAATTTTTAAAACTTATAATAAAATGTTTGCATTTCAGCAAAGCATTTGCTCTTCAGCTGTAGTAGAGCACACATATTCTTTGTAAGCTGTCTTATCGTTGGCCAACGGCCAGACTCCCCGTGCTGACAAACTGGACACTATGAAGATTACAACACAAGATCAATGGTATATTCTTGATACAGGTAACAAATAATTTTGATTTAATCATTAAATCACAATGTCCAGACTGCATCCAGCTTACTTTGGTACAAAAAGAGACAGAATCTGTCATAGCTTTTCTGTCAAGCACTGAAGTATCTAAATTTCTCCTTCCTTACTGATTTAGCTTAACATCATTTCTAAATGTACAATTACTTTACTATACTAGAAAATACATGTTATACTCTACTTTTTTTGCAATAATTGTATACTACGACTACCAAGACACCTTGCCCTCATAAGGAGAAATTTCAATGCAAGTAAAAGTGGTCTAAAATGCACTAAAGATTTCAGTGGACAAGCCACACTCCTCTGAGGTTGTGAAATAAAGGAGAATTTTAAGCTCTGAAGTTGCAAAGATAGATGCAGCATGCACATCCTGCTCTGGAAATTAATGGGATCCTCAGCATGATTTCACTGCCCAACAACTGAATAGTTCTAAGCCTCGTTTCCTCTGTAACCGAACTGCTGAAATACAACAGTTTTTAAAAATAGATTCTAAGAACTATCCCAATGGTATAAAAGCTATTCATACACAATATGTAATGTACATCACGTGTAGTTTAATATAGTTGTTGTAACATGCTTATACAGCTAATGAATATCAGTTGGCTCATGATGTGGTGCTTAATATTTCTTACAATGTGTAAAGATAATTCTTAACAGAATCAAAGGGCCAAGTAACTGTGCAGCCAGAACAACTGTCCAACCACATGGAAATAACTTCTATCCACAGATATACATTGGAGAACAAATGCTATTAATAACAGTAGGGCCCAATTATTCCTACATGTGCTAGCTGACACACTGCTTAACAAAACAGTCACTGAACCAGCCAGAAATGAAGTTATTTTAGACTTTGTTTCGGTAAGTAGCAGGGACTTTGCAGGAAAGGTCACAGTAGTAAGAAATCTAGTTTCAGTATACTGAATATTCAGTATACAGCGTGCCTCGGTTTAAATTAAATGACAAAGAAACTCAAAAGTGGGGCTCAGGATTCCAGAAGGGCAAGCTGTGCAAATCATTTGTGCTACTTCTCAAAGCCAAAGCAAAAGACTTGATATGCGAGGAAGACATTTTGAATGCAAAAGAAAAAGATGAAGTGATTTTGGATGTTCCACCACAAAGTGATAAATCTTGAAGAAAAGAGTTTCTCAGAGTAAACCAGATGAATATTGCCCCTACAAACACTTGTACAGACGCACACATTTTCCAACCCTCCTCAAAAAAAAAGGTATTAGGAGTAATCAAAAATCTACAATGAATGGGAAAAAAAACAAACGAGAAAAAACTACATTTGTTTTAGGGTCAGGTAATACAGGGATAAAGGGAGAACTGCCAAAAAGTCAAACTGAGTTAGACCTTGGAAAGGAAATTAAAACAAACAGTAAAAGGTGTTTTAGCCACAGAAGCAAAAATAGAATCAAAAAAGCATGGCTGCTACACATGAATAGATATTAAAACTAATCTATGTCTAACCCTAAAATGGATTAAATCCTTTGCCTCAGTAAACTGTTTTCAATAAAGATGAAGAGGTTAAACATGAGCAGAAAAAAGAAATCTCTCTGTTAAAGACAGAAGTAAAACTCAATACACTGACACTGCTGGGAGAATGCTTCAGAAACCACAAGTCCAGAAGTAAAACCTGGCAACTGTTCTACTAGATAGGGACTATATTCTACAGAACATCAAAACATCCATCATATATTGAGAGAAGGAAAGAAATAATAGTAGGACTCAGCAGAATAGATAAGGGGAAAAAGTGAAAGAAGGAAGAATAATTAAAGACATAGACTAAGTGAAAATTAAATGTTGGTAATGCCTACTGACGTGGCTTTTTTTTTCCCCCTCAAAGATAATACATTTTCTGGCGACAGTGAATGTAAGAGATTGCCAGAGGATTTAACATGGAGCCGCTGATGTAACTGAAATGATAAAAAATGGAGATTACATGACGATTTTAAGGTAGGTAAGAAACTGTGTGAAAGGGAAACAAAGGCAAATAATGCAGAAAAGGATGCCAAAGGGATTGACGAATATTACCAATGGAGTGCCATGCACAATATATACTCAAAATGATCATTGTTAATTAAAGATAAAAGCATGCTAACGTTTACTGAATGTACACCACTGAGTACCATTATGGCTAAAGAGCTTGCAACACAGTGAAGGAAAAGCCAAAGAACCTTCAAGACCTGAAATGTTATAAATGGATGAAATGTACAGAAGTACAAGGTCATGTACATACCAGCTGGCTGCATGAATTTCAGTTATAAACTGAATGCTGATCCACTAAGAGTTGCAGTGGAGAAAAAAAGACCTGTGTGTCTTATCTGTTTACAGCATAACTATTTGCCATATCACACAGTAAGATTGGCAAATAGGATTCTAAATTATAACGAGATACAGTACTTCCAGTTAAGACCGGAAAGGATTAATGCCACTGTATTGAACTGATAAAGATGTTATCATGAAAAATTACACGACTCCGGTCACCTGTCTTCAAGCAATCTTGGAACAGGTGCAAAGAAATGTTACTACAATTATGAGAAAATGGAGAACCCGTCTTCCACAATCAAGCTTGGATTCACATAACAAAAAGAGAAAGGATATGCATTTTCCCTTTACACACAGAGAGAACTAATGGTTAGGGAGGGAAAAGAGCCATTTCAATGAAAAAAAAAAAAAAAAAAAAAAAACAACTCACAACAATAACGTTAGCACAAAACCACGGGGGAATAAATTGGCTATGAATAAATTCAAGGTGGAATTTACAGGAAGGTTTCTGAGCATCAGAGGAATGAGGTTATAGAACAGAATTCCAAGAGAAGTAATGGAAATAAAAATCCTAATGAGTCTTACAGTGGAGAACGGTCAGCGTACGAGAGATTATCCAACATGGTTGTCTGGGAATCTGTGACCCAGGAGGTCCCTTATAGGGTCCTCATAAATTACATACAAAAGGAAACCTATGAGGTCATATTGTCCCATCAACCTCAATAAAACTAAATGAGCAAAACACATAAGAAAAGACTGCTGACCAAAACCATAAAATAAGTCTCTCTCTCTTCTCCTCTCCCCCCCCTTTTTTTTTTAAATTGGAAAACCAACCAGAATATTGCTTAACAGAAGATAAAAGTACATGGTAATGTTCTTGTGTTATTCCAGACTGGGTTTTTACAAGGCCAATTTACTTTAATACTGTATTGTACCCAGTGCTTGGCTTAGTTCAGTTTTAATAACAATTCAGAGAGATTAGCTTACAGCATACTGTATCTGTCAATATCTTTCTCTTACCTTCAATGGTGGCTCTGGTGCTGGGGCTGTATGTTCTGGGAGACTGTAGAACAAAAAGACTTCACATTATAAATTTAGACAGCTGGATGGCACAACCTAAAGTTTAACTCCTCCCCAACAGAGGTTGCTTTGTGTGTCAGTTGCTCACACATGGCATGTGTTTACAAAAAAGTGTCTCATGGACCCTGTCTGTATTTCTCACTTAGGTAACTAAAACAGAGCCAGAAACATGGCCTCTTTTAAAATTTCTTAGTCTGGGCAGCCAAAACAGGAGAACCCCACCTTACCTTTGAAAACTTTGTTATTTTAGTAAGATGATATCATAAAGCACATAACACAATGACAGTACTAACACATAACTACAACCAAGTTAAGATATGGGGTCTCTGAGGTGTGAACTGCACATTTTTTTCTATAGGCCGCAATAAGAGAATGCATTAAACAGATTTGAATGGAGGGGAAAATGCAGAGTCCCAGACACTCCAAACAAAAAGCTGCTGATTGAGAACATCAGTATGAGTACACTGACTAAGAATAGATAAGAAGTATAAATTAACACAGGTTAGATATGTGGACTCAAATCCCAGCAGCACTGAGTGATTAGGAAAAAGGAAAGAGCGCTGAGGATGAGGACTGTATTCCAGGCAGCGTTACTCAGGCTCCACAATTATGGACAAAGTGCTTTAACTCTTTGGATTTTCTTTTATCCCCCTCTAGAATTGCATAAATTGCTTGAGCTTTTCAGATGCAACTGTCATAACAGACAAAGGAGATTTCGATATTATTACATCTCTCCTCCAGCCCATGTCCTTAGTATCACAGAAGGGGTTCACATTTGAAAATATCCCATTTAAACAGATTCACAGAATTGAAGGGGTTGGATTGAGTTATTCACTGTAACTTTGATGACCAAACGTAAATATTCAATAGAAATGACCAAAAGGACATTAATACATGCCACATATGACTAGCAGATAGCTGGAACAATGCTTACCCTAGGTATTTTGACAGCTCCTTACTCAGCTCTTCAGTAATATATTCTGATATTAACCCGTGGGCATACCGCACATAGTCTTCAGCATCAGGGCAGAGAAAAGAAAGGAGAAAAAAAAGAACATTCCCATTATGTAGTCATGCTGCCTTAGTCATGATGTATGCACTACCATAAATCATAAGGTTGAACTAATAGTAAGAGACTTCTAATGGATACACTGTGATGGTTCTCTGTGTTGAGTAGTTTATGTTATATGACACTTGTAGGTTTATTTAAAAAGTAAAGACTTACTACACTCACTTTGTCAGCACATGTTATTAATATCTGCTGTACGTACTTAACAAAAACTGTTCACTTTCTGAGAATACTAGATATCATGTATTTTTCCAAAGAAATTAAATTTTAAAAACCTGCAAAAGTAAAAAGCTGACTCAACAGAACATGCAATCATTAATTTTAAAGCATCTGGATCTTACAATTATTTGGCAAGCGCTTCAGTACTAAAGTACATTTTCTGGCTTCAACTGAAAACAATTAGATGAGACAATGAGTCTATTTCAAAGTCTTGTACTTAATTTCAGTACTTTATGGAAAATGCCAAGGCCTATCTAAACATCATTGGCAAGACAGGATAATTATCTGTGGAAATAAGAACTACTAGAAGCTGTTCTCAGCACAGGGCACTCCTGCTATAAACGTCTTTCTGAGAGAAAGGAAAAAAAAAGGTGACTCTTATAAAACATGAAGTTCTAAACCAGATCTTTTCCAGTCACGTTCTACACCAGCACTGACTGATGATGGGTTGGATCTTTTAAACTTGCTGTTGTTGAGTCTGCTAGGGAGTAACTTTATCCACACAAAGGAAGTGTTTGCCAGAGAGACATTAAGCTAAAATCTCACCTCTGAATTCCACCTACAACAGGCCCGTTCTATCTGCTCGTATGATGACACGCTTAAGAGAGTTCAGAAGCGCATGGTAAACTTGCCTCAGGGTGGTAAAGAACTATTTTTAAGTTGTCAAGAGAGAGTTTCCTTTTTTTTTTTTTTTAATTGAAAAAGCCCAGTGCAAATTGGCATTGAAGCTGAGAGTGGTAACAAACTGACACCAGCATATGCATTTCAATCAGACCGTCATCAAATTCACAGAATCCTCTGTCTGCACTTCTCCTTCCTCCACTATCTTTATTCACCAAGCCTTTGTCACTCCCTAAGTTTTCTACAGGGTCAAGAGAGAAGAAACAATTCCAATCCAAGACAACTTCACCTCTGCACTTAATATGCCTGATTTATCCCCTAAGAAAATTATTCCCATCATTTCATTATCAGCTTTGTAACAGTGAATGGCAAGGACAAGTCAACTACTTACTGTTATAACCAAATATAAAATAGAAAATGTACTTCTGCCTTCAAGCAATCTTCACTGACTTCCTTTAGAATAATAGAATGACTTGGGCTGGAAGGAACTTCAAGGATCATCAAGTTCCAACCTCTGTGCCACAGGGAGAGCTGCCAACCGCAAAATCAAGAAATAGATCAGGTTGTCCAGGGCCCCATCCAAACTGGCCTTGAACACCTCCAGGGACAGGGCATCCACAACTTCTCTGGGCAGCCTGTTCCAGCACCTCACCACTCTCATAGTAAAGAACTTCCCCTGATATCCAATCTAAATCTCCTCTCCCTCAACTTAAAACCATTTCCCCTTGTCCTGCCATTATCTACCCTTGAAAAGAGTTGATTCCCCTCTTGTTTGTAGGTTCCCTTGAGGTACTGGAAGGCTGCAATGAGGTCACCCTGCAGCCTTCTCTTTTCTAGGCTGAATAAGCCCAGCTCCTTCAGCCTGTCTTCACTGGAGAGGTGCTCCAGACCTCTGACCATCTTTATGGCCCTCCTCTGGACACACGCCAACAGGTCCACATCCCTCTTGTACTGGCAGTCCCAGACCTGGACGCAATACGCCAGATGAGGCCTCATGAGGGCAGAGTGGAGAGGGACAAATACTTCCCTCATTCTGCTGGCCACCCCTCTTCTGATGTAGCCTAGGATATTGTTGGCCTTCTGGGCTACAAGTGCACACTGCTGGGTCACGTTAAGTTCTTCATCTACCAAGACCTCTAAATCTTTCTCAGCAGGGCTACTCTCAAGGAGTTCCTTTGTGGGCCCACTTTTCAAGTTTATCGATGTGCCTCTTGACGGCATCCCTTCCTTCTGCTGTATCAACTGCACCACTCAGCTAGATGTCATCAGCAAGTTAGCTGAAGCTGCACTTGACCCCAACCACTGTTTGCCTTCCAGGTACTGTTCTCAACTTAGTCTTGATTCATTATTAACCTGTCAAACACCAGGAATATTTGTGTACCTACCTTCTTTGTCTTCTCAGTGAAATACTACGGTTTCACATCTTAAACTTCCCCTCCTTTCCTCCTTGCTCTAATTATATATTATATATATTCTGCCCTGTGACATGTGTAAAAGCTAACTATAGTACAAATCTATTCGTAAGTATTGAAATTTCACAGTACTTCTACACAAGCAATTCTCTACAGATATAAACTGCACTGTCATGACAGTGAAAAATCAGGCAAGAAAATGACGCTTATTAAAAATAAGGGGTGAGTAAGGTCTGTCTTCCTGTCATTTACCTTGCTACATACAGTGGAACTCCTCTCAAAACTTACCTACAGTATCCCCTATTTCATTGCTGCTCTTTTAAATCTACAAATCTAAAAAGACAAGTACATGCATGCTCCTGTAAGCAAGCAGGAAGGTGGAAAAAAACAGTGCAGATTAGCAGTTTGATAACAAATTTCAGAGATAAAGTATTTAGGCATAGTCAAGATTGCCACTGTCAGGACAGGACAACTTTCCAGTTCATTAAAGTAGAGGTAGGAAAAAAAATGAAAAGCTACCGTAAAGTTAAAGTAACTTACAAGTTTTGCAGCTTTGCCATATATTACAATCTCTGTTCTATAAAACTGTCTAGCTGCCTCTTAAATCTCATTTATGCTGTTCCCTTTGATATCATCATTTGGTAACTCCTTTTCCACTTTGTCAGCAAATTATTTTGTTTTTCCTTATTTTTTTCAGCGGCATGCAGACTTCTGGATGCCTTAATAGTAATCAGAAACAATTTGCTTTTGTTCATTTTGTTCTGAGTCTTTTAAAATTTTCATTAACTTTCAAACAATTTATTTCCCGGAGACCATTTTTAGGTTTGTCTACACAACTTCATATCCAAGTGATATTCAGGATGCAGCCCTCACCAGCAAAAAAGGTGACTAGAAGCACACAGGACCGCTTCAGGCTTTCTGGTACAGGCGCAGCAACTTTCAGAGATATTTAATACACATAGTATTGAAGTTTTTGGCCTGAATAAGTGCACTTGTGTGTATTCTACACATATCGTTTCCTCTATGACTATGTCTTCCCTATGATCCCTTCCCTTTAAGGACAATCATATCAACAGCATTTGCATGCTAATAAAAATAGTCTTTTCTAGTATAGAGTCTTCTATTGTGCGGATACTCATACATATTAAATGCATGTGCACTATTACACAAGATGGTCTCAGTTCAGCAAAACACTTCAGCATATATTTCAATGAGAAAACAACTTCTCTGTAAGCTAAGAAGCTAAAACAATCCCAGCTGAGACCTACAGCTAAATGCAACGGCCCCGATGAAGATACCACCTCAGAAAAGTCAAGAGACTCGGTCACAGTATGTCTGAATTTTTCTGTGTAAGGCATACATTCACTGCAGAGGCCACTTTCAGTATGTTGCAGATGCTAACTGTGTTTTAACTACAGACATGCTACTCTACAAAACCTGAATTCATTACAGTGCTTAAATGGTTAGTTTCCTTACCTTCTTCAGCATCGGTGATTTGTTTACCGCTGACAAATGTAGCTGAATATATCCTTTCGCCTACACATATATTGTTGCTTTTAAGTGCTTTCACTGTTTGATTGACCTGTAGGAAACCACAGAATGAAATGTCTATATCAGTGTTGTTATGCGCGAGTTAATGCAGTGGCAAAGCTCTTGTAATTTTGTTTCAAGCATATAAAACACTCAAGTTATGGACTGTGGTGAAATTTAATATACATTTGTAATGACTAGCATATGAGCTCAAAAACGCAAAGAAGCTAGCACGTTTTTGAGCATGTTGCCTTGGTAACACAGCACCAATTTTGCGGCACCCTGAGATGAGCAGAGCTATTCAGAGGGAACAGCCATCATCATACAGGTGAGAAATATACCTGCTAGGAGAACAGAGAATCCCTGAGCTCAGATAGGCTGTAAAGGTAATACTCGTGGAAATCAAAGATTAAGGACATTACTGGGCACTGTTATACCCACATCTAACACAGAACACTGTCAAATGAAGAAATTTTCAACAACACAAACAGGTAGTGTCAGAGCATAAAAACTCAGGCACTCGCTGCAAAGTACATTTCCTCTAGATTCAATTGAGGGATGCCACATGGCTCAAAACACAGATATGAACAAGCCAATACGCATTTTGATTTTAAACATAAAGCAACTCTGAAAGCAAAAGAGAAACACGATACCTTTTTTTTTAACCACTTCAATGTCTTCTCTTGGCTGTACTTGTGAAATTTCTGACTGCCTATTTCTGAGATAAAACCAAATAAGGGGAAGAAAGTCACAACTGGTTTAGACTGCATTTTCAATACACTTAAAATCTTCAGAGCTGTAGACAGAGTATGGAAGTTAATTTGCAACTTGCACATGTTTGATATCGGGGCAAAAAGTTTCAAAAATACTGGAAACATTAAAAAATAAACAGACTGAACTGATATGAGTCTGAACAACCTAACAATCCTTAATTAGGCTCTAATTCAGCCAAGTACATGTTTTATTTATATATGTGTAATCTTGTGCTGCCTGAATTCAGTAAGACTTTTCTCAAGCCCTTCTTGTTTGCCAAACCTTCACTGCCCTGTGTTACCAGAATGGTCATTTTAATTGCACAGTTCGCAACATAGAATGTTGTTTCTATGACTGCTTAAGAAAACAACAACAAAAGAAACAATCCCACAAAACCACATCAAACCCCACTACACAGTATGTTATACCTATAGTTTATTGAATTCCAGCACTTTGTAGGGGGCCAGGAGAGAGGGTCGGTTAGGAAGACAAACCATCTGCCCTTTCAATAATCCCTTTTCCTATTATTTCCCTCTCCTCCCACTTCACAAGGCAACTCTAGCTGAAGTTTTGCCTCTATTCTCTTTTTACGAGGCATAATATAATGTCAGAAGAAAACAGAATTAAAACAGCGAAGCATACTCCTAGTGGGAGGAAGTACACTATT
>PPHD01015355.1:6043-16147 GCA_002909625.1 Bambusicola thoracicus | reverse complement strand
GAGAAAGAGAGAGAAAGAGAGAGAGAGAAAGAGATTACTTGGCCTCCAGTTAAGGTTTCATAATACACTAGATTTTATTGGTTTAGTAAAAATATGCTCTTCCATCATACATGAAAGATTTGCCTCATTCCTTTGAGACTTGTTTCTTCTGCTGTTTGGTCAATTATTTTTTTTTCCATTTGTTGAAAAGAAAGATAAAAGGAAACATCGGTTCAAGTACAAAACAACTTCTCTTTCAAATGAATGTTACGTTTTCATATATGTTTTCTTCTGTTCACCCATTGTAATTACCCTTCATACTACTGCTGCAAGGCTTGTTTGGCATAGGTAATTTTCAATGTAAACTTCAGCTGTTGTTTTACCTAGGTAATGAGCAGGAGGCTCAAGTGACTGCAGACAGCATTTAATTGAATGATTATATTAATCATTAAACAACAAAATACTAACTAGTAAATGTGATTTCTCATTGCTCCTTTGATATATAAATTGCATGCCTACTTAGTAATATGCATAACTTCCAGTTGAGTAATCTACCCCTAGAAGTATCTGTAAAATCCAGGATTCTATATCGAAAATAATCTCATGCCACTGTCTCCTGTAGGTCCAAGATCTCAAAATGAAGGAAATCCTCTCTCATCTACAATGAATACTGCACATTTAATATGCGTGTTTTAACATTAGTAGAATTTTGACAGTCTAAATTGTCTATTTACAATGTTTATTACAACACTTAAGAAGCAGATCCTCATGTAATGGCACCAAACTGTCTACTGTTTTATCACAATATCTAAATTATTTTTTCTACTTTGCATAACTCAGTGAATGTGAGGATATAAAAATGTAACTCTGTGTTAGCGATATTTCATACATATATTTAATTGCAGATACTGACCAACGTCGCTGTGATTTAAATTTAACTTATTATCTACTAAAATATAATTTCAAATGGATATGGGCTAGGCGAACATCTCACAGGATACAGATTTTTAATATATATTACTAAATAATAAGGACAGCACATGTTTTTTCCACCTCACTAGAAAACTAAGACCCAAGGCAGCAGTCCTTCCTTGAATGAATATCAGTGCGCTCCTTCGCTGCGTTCCTCTCTGTCCATGGAAGCACAGCAGATCACAAAAAGCACAAGCACAACCATGGCTACTTGGTCTGCCTCCTTTGCCTAAGCTAAGCTACATTCACAGATGTAAGAACACGCATCTTAAAATCTGGCCCTATCAAAAATCAGTGGGAGTTCTGTCATCAGTTTCTTCCAGGTGAAATTTCACTGGACACATATGCTTATAAATCATTTATTTTAATAATATTTTTTGGTGATTCAAATGTTTCAAATACATACAAGCGTGGACTACATGCATGTACCACCATCACATCTGGCTATTTTTGAATTCAAACCTCCATCAAATCCAATTCAAAAGCAGCCATCGAGTCACCAGAGACCCCAGGCACAAACCTTAAGGGTCTAAATGACTTCTTGCTGTGTGCGCCGATGCAGCCAGAAGTAAAGGTGATGTCAGTGCCTGCTGAGTAGTGGGCAAAAGGTTTTCTGTGAGGTGGCTGTGCCCCGTGCTGCTCATAGCTGTACCCTGCTACCAGTAATGCTTGAGAAATGGTGATGCAGATCTGGAAGTCTTTAAAGCCTCCTAAAAAAGCACACGCAAACTCACACAAAGCTTTTCATTTATTAAAAGCTTATAGCATTTTACAAATGGAAGGAGGGTACTGGCACTGCCATTATATGGACTAGGAACACAGGCATAAAATAAATGAGTGGGGCACAGGCTCAAAACAGATCCTAAGGCTGGGTTCGGTGCCCAGCTGTGCTCTGATGTAATGAAGTAGCCTCGAGCGCTCTTTATCAAACTTCTCTAACACCACACTATTTTAGTTACAAACCTTATTAGCAACATATGCAAGTATTTATATTTAAAAAATATGACTTTCCCTTCACGTTCTTTCAAGTTGCATTCTTAAGTGTATTAGAACAAGGACACACAATAGCACGGAAAAAAAAAAAAAAAAAAAAGACTGAACCCAACTAAAACTGCATTTTATCGCTGGATTTCAACTTTGTTCTTTCTGGTAGATGAAATCAAACTTATTTTGCATCCCTTCTGGAGACTAGCAAAACTAGTTGGACAGAGTTCATTCCACTACTGAAACATGCTACAGCAACCGTTATACTGTCATGTAACATTGCCTTTGCTGGAAGCAATAATCCTATGAGCAATATCAGACTATTAGCAGACAGCAGCAAAGATAATGTTATCACCTTCCCTTAAATTTCAAGACACAGAACCCCATTCTACTCTTGAGAATTTGAAAGGTACAGCATATTGAGTCATCCTATCACTGAAGAATGAACATTTACGAATGGTAAACTCTACACAGATTAAAAGGCTCAATTAAAAACTACTTATGAAATAACCAGTGCATCTGAAGAAAAGGCAGTAAGTCTGAGAGCAAACAACAACAAAAGTCCAGAATCTGATTATTTACTGTGCATAATACTAGAGAAGCTACGCTAAATATGTCAGGTTAAATTTTGCCCTAGGGTGCTAAAACCAATGAAATTAAAATTCACTTTATGTATAGAATGCAGGATTGGCAAATGCTCAAACTATCCTAGTATTTTATCAGTCAATATTTGGAAGAATTATAAAGCATTGCGTTTTCCCTACCATACAATATTAGTTTAAAAATGCTAAAGGATAACCACAGTCACGATTTCTTGAGTAAGTTTTAGTGAAATTTGCAGTTCTCCTGCCAGACTGTTCTGATCTTTAATCCACATGTGTCCATATCTCTTTCGGCATTTCATTCTAGCACCACATTTCTTACTCATCCAGACCCCTCTGTGACTTTGCTTTGAAGACTGGATCCTTGATAGTGCTTAATACCAAATAATAAAAGACTAACTTGAAGTTACATTTCTGTGCCAAAAGATTCAAACCAGAGTAACAGAGTTAATCTCCAATGGCTTAAAAAACCTCCAGAGCTTAAGTAGTTGCACTGGAGTCAAAAGACCTTCTCAGAAAAACATTTGTGCTCCAGAGAACAGCTACATTGAGACCTCGATGCTTGTAAGAGTGGGGGAAGTGTAAATCCTACCGAATAATATAAGTAAACAGACAGAAATACATACTTAGAGGTCATACTTATTGCTGTCCTGACAAAATCACTTTTAGGCTATGAAAAAGAGTGTGGTGGGTTTGTTTGTTTTTTCAAATTTACCAGTAAAATAGTGTTTGAAATGTTTACAGTTCTAGAAAATTTGAAGATTAAATTTCTTGAGAATGATGTGAACATATAGCAATTTTCATCAGGTAAATGGCTGAGTAAGTACCCCATAGTGTAACCCAATGCTTGCTAATCAATCAGTCTTACTCTTTTTCTCCTAAGGTCATTATTATCGTCCATCAAATTTGGAACTTCATTTATTAAACCTACAATGTATTTTTGATTCTTGTTATTTTCCTGTACAGTGGTAAGCAATGATTTGATAATGGATACCAAACAAATTAACTCTTTTCAGAAAAACTGTGCTTTATTATTATATATTTTTCCTGCCTCCATTTACAACCATGCTGAAAAGCACAGACACGTTGATGAATCAGTTACACAGTTCTTTCTGACTACAAGTGTGCAGCTCATTTTTCTTACTGATGTGTTTCAGAAACCAATCAGAAGTCCTCAAAACCAATGATTTCACAGTATTTACAATCATTTATCAAAATGACCTGCTTTTTAGAGACCCTTTCAAACAAGTGCATATGATTTATGGTATTTAGTTGTGTTTAAAATAAATTCTCTGGAGATGTTACTTTTACTGCATGCTTGTTGAGAATAGGTAGGTTATAAAAGATGTTAAAACACTGGAGAAAAGTGTACTGTTTTCTTTTTGCATGATTTCTCAATGAACAAAACCCAGCAGAACAGCCATTGAAACACTGGATTCCTGAAATGTTTTTGTAGGTTTAACCCTAGTGTTTCGATATGACGTTATTATAAATGCAGTCAAAAAATGAATGGACGTTATTACCTGCTAGTCTTCCATTGGAAAACCACGTCATATAGAAATATTTTTCCCGTGTCAAATTAAAAATAAAAATTAAAATTAAAAAAAAAAGACTTCTCATGTCTGGAGGGGTGTTTAATTATATTAAGCTTTAACTCACTGGAATCAAATTTTCTATTAACATATATTTATCTATTGCAATTCCATGTTTGAGTAGTTGCAATGCTTAGAAGAACTCCTTCAGTAGGACTCAACCTCCCCCTAAGCTTTGCAGCTCGATACTGAATTTTAGGCTTTCTTAAGACACATTCACTTTCTTTTTGCATTTCTCAGTAAACTCAGATTTCTACATAGGCTTTTCTTCTAAGTGAAGTTTTAGGAAATCTGGGACTGAACTAAGCCAACTGACACAATCGCAGTAGTAGTTTTGCATCTGATGTGTACTGTATCTTCTGAGAAACAAAACCTACTCAATAGAAAAACAGAAAGAAAATGGCCTTAAAAGTCACAAGCAGCTAGTGAGAAGGGGAGAAATTAAAATAATAATAACAATAAATCAAAATATACCATATAGAACAACTCGCAACACAAAGCAAGAAAGCGCTCCAAGAATATGTTTTTCATACACTCAACATGGTTTTCATCTGCACCTCATTAGCACACAGATAATCCTGACCATTAGTGTGCTTTAAAATACGTGAATTTACTTGCAACCTATCCTCAGTTTTACTATCATCCCTTTCCTCCGCCGTCCTCACCATAAGCAGAGCTGAGCTGGGAAGGCTGCAGCCAGCAATACTCACTGCAGAAATCTTGTGTCTATAGATCTGAGCGCATCCTTCCAGCTCGCCTGCATGTCTACTGAGCCACTGCTGGGCCTATGCAGGTTGAAAGGAAAGTCCTGAGATAGTGAGTGCTATTGCAGAACATGGAGATGCTGACAACTGTAGTGTGCACAAGTCTATGGCTAAGCAAGCAGTGTTTCCCAGTCCTTTATAACAAGAACAGTTGGCAGTGTCACCCTGTCCTGTAGCAGCCGAGTCAATAGCTTCTAAGGGTATTTCTAAAGCCTGTGTTAGGGCAGAAGAGAACTGTAAATCAGACAGATTACACAGAAGTACTATGAAAGTACATTTCACCTGGCTTTCTGCTTCCAAACAAAAGCGTAACAAAGCGTAGCGCAAACAGTGGCTCTCTCCTCCCATTCGTCTGCAAGATGTGAATTTCAGGGAAAAAGAGCAAGCACGGGAACAAGCACAAGGCCCACTGCCCACTATTCTGCCTGCCCTCCAGAGTTCCTTCTTAATTGAAAAAATTACCCTCCTGCCATTATAGCAAGTAATCAAAAATGGGCACTACTTCTGGTAAAGAAGACACTTCTTCAGAGTATCTACACGGCCAAGCAACAATTACCAGTCTGGGAGATAAATGACACAAGTAGCATCGACGTTTCACTTTCTTATAACTATCCACAAACTCAGTTTTATGAATCATAGTTGCTGATGTTAAGCACGCTGGGATGAAAGCAGTGCAGTGCAAGGAAGGGGTGGCCTAAGGTTAACGCACATCTGATGTACGGAACAGATTCAGCGCTCAAGAAAACACTGAACATTCTGTGGCTTTATGCGATACGCTTCAGAGGAGGAAATATATCTGTAAATAAGCAGGAGCATTAATAATGGTCTCGGAATACTGGCACTGAAACTTAAACAGACTCTCTTTAATTCTTAGTTATTTACTATTAGGATTTTATACAAATGCTTATTGAAGTGGTTCCAAGTGTGATGAATCTGTCACCAAAAATCAGAGAGGGTGGGGGGATGAAATACTTTAAAGCATGGCCATTTGTTTAAAAAAGCAGATTAATGAGAAATAAAGGGAGTGATTTTTAATCTAACGAGGGGCAATTATGGATTACAAATGTAGAAATGCAGCAACTTAACAACAGTTCTTGCTGCCATATGTTAGGATGGCATTAAGTAGCATCAGAGTTTAGGATTAATAAAGGGGTGGGGTTAAATGGTTGGTCCAAAATTCTGGCTTTTCCTGAAGAAAAACTGAAGACATTGCAGCTACCCAGCTGCTGTCAGAAGGTGCCTATTTTCAGCTCAAGAAGTTTCTCATTGTGTGAATGGACAGAATGTTTTCTCCCTCGGAGAGAGAAGGAGGCAATCAGCAGTTACCTGCTTTGGTTTTCTGAAAGTCCCAGAAAGCGGAGTGTGGAGCAATGTGCAGTCAATGTAAGCACAGTCACAACTCAAGACTCCCACCCGTGTCCACTAAATCCAATGGAAGGCTCCAGTCACTTCAGGATACCATCTGTGACATTCCTCAGTCTTTTTTTGGTTTGCATTACAAAATTAAATAAACAGAAAGCAATACGGATACTTCCCTGACAGTGAAAGGGACCCGTTTCCTTTTTCTCCCTTCAGCTTTAAGTACGCTGACAAATACAATAAATCCTCGCACCAACAGCCATCCCATTATTTTTCAGCAGTAACGGGGACTCAAATTGTAGCACCCCTCATCTGCCTCACAAAAATCTGGCAATTCCTTTTATTGCATAAAGCGTAAGGAAGATGCAATGATGGAAATTCACCACCGCTGTTTGACAAAGTACAGCTTTCATTCTTGAAAGACTTTTCAGCCCGGCTACATAAGATAAAACTCAACTAAGCCTATCTTGAATGACAAATAATTTTTAATGTAATGATGGTATCTTTCGGGGTTATTTTCCCAAACGGTTCCAATTGCTCACCACTCTACCGAGCCAGCAACATTTTGACTGTAAGAGGTCACGGTTTCGATTGGGAACTCCGCAGCTCTGTGGAAAAGCCTTTCACTTTCTCTTCCTTGATAACAAACAATTTGCTACGCCCGCTCTGGAGCTCTGAGAGCACCGAGTCCTCTCCTTTTCAAGTGCCCGCTGTTTCCCTGACGGCCCTTTGGTCTGTGCGTGCCATCTTCGCATTGCCTGCACCGCACGCCTTCGGTCAGAGCTGCCCTTGCCAGGCTCTGCCGGTTTAAGCAGAGATTATGTCAAGGCTTCTGCGCCCTCAGAGCTCCCGAATCACCCTCCTAAAATAACTGCGGCTCTATATGTTTTTCTGCTCGTCTTTAAGCAAGAGTTGTGGCGTTGTGAAAAGTCAGACAGCTCCTTCCTTCCCTCCGCCCGCGGCACTAGCAATTTTCTAAAGCTCTCATTCACCCGTTTGGCCGACGGACCCCAGTTTTCTCCCCTTACGCGCCGAGGACCGAGCTGCACGCACGGTCAGATCCTACACACGGGATGCAAAAGGCTCGGACCGGCCCGCGCCGCCCTATGTTGCGATCTCCCTCCTCAGCGCCGCGATGCCGCAGTCCGGGCAGGGCGGGGGCACCGAGCGCGTCCCGTCCCCAACTTTGGGGCAGAGGTGGCGGATCGGCAAGGGGGAGGGGGACGTGGAGCCAGATGCTAAAATCCTCACCGAAACTACGAACAGCTCTCGTCCTGTCGGATGGAAACTTTCCTCCCGCCGCCGCCGCCACCTTCACTACTTCATGCGCTATCACGTGCTGGATTTTTCCTTCTTATTTCTCTCCCCCCCCCTCCACCCCCCCGGCCCTAATAAAGCTGCCCTTAATGACGGACATCCCGAGGACGCGGCCGAGGGCAGCCCGGTGGCAGCCCCGCGGCGAGCGGAGCCGGGCCGAGCCGAGACAGCCGGGGCCCGGCAGCGCAGCTCCCCGGCACCCTCCGCCCGGGGTTCCCGCCCCGCAGGGAAAGCCGCCGTTACCTGAGCTGTCGCTTTTCCTCTTGCCGGACCTCTTCTCCGTTTCCACCGGGGACAGAGCCTGCCTGCCATAGTCCCCCGGCGCACACGCTGCCCCCGTGGGGGTGGTAGTGCCCAGGCTGGAGGAGTTCGAACACAGCACGGGGGGGCTGCTGCCCAGCTCCGGGGGTCCTCCTGAGTCCGGCTGGAGACAGAGGCTGTGCCTGGCCGCGGCGGGAGGAGACGACATCTGAGGGATGTGCCAGTTCGTCTGCAAAGCCTGGTGCTGCTGTTGCTGGTGGTGGTGGTGGTGGTGATGGTGGTGGTGGTGGTGCCCCCTATGATGCTGGCTGGCAAACATGCCCTCCTCATTGGGGTATCCCGTTATTATGCAAGAGGAAGAAGAAGAAGACAGATCGGGGTAGGACATGTGGTCGGATCTTCCATGCAGGGCAAGAGAAGACTGGGAGAAAGGGTGCAAGCTCTGCGCGGTGGCATGGGGGCTGCGCAGGCAGCCAAAGAGTGTGTGATCCATAGCATGCAAGTCTCAGGTTCCAGGCAGGAGAGTTTAGGAAGGATCCAACTTCACCACCCTTTGTCAACTTTCACTGTAAACAGATCGGGGCTGGGATTTTTTTTTCCAAAACGGCAACGACAGACTTTGCAGCAGGCGACTGAGCTCAGATAATCCAGGTCTTTAGCCCTAGCGGCCAGTCTCCGCTGCATAAACACTCGGACCTAGATGAGCCTTTCTCAGAGCTGCTCAGATGTCAAGAAGTGGGAGAGGTTGAAGCCAATAGAAGGTGGTCCCAGAGAACTGCTCGAAGGGGGAAACGGCTCCGAGAGGTTATAAATACAGTAGTGTGTAATGTGAGCTGGGGGCTGGCTTAGCGGCACAGCACTGACCACATGCAAACTCCCTCCAAAACGCCAGCGCCGTCCCCGCGCCGAGCGGCTCCGGCAGCGGGCGGCAGCGCTGCGCGCCCCGGGAGGCGGGGGAGGGTGGGGTGGGGTGGCCGGGGGCGGCCCGGCGGGGAGCAGCGGCTTCTCCTCCCCCTCGACGCGGGGAGCGCGTCCGCCGCTCCGCCGGGGCTGTCCGCTCCCCCCTCCGGACGGATACGGGACGAGGCGGGGGGCGGCCGGGCCATCACCGCACCCACCCCACCCCCTCCTGCAAAGAAGGGAGAGCGATAACGGACACTCCGCAGGGTGTGCGCAGGGCCGAGGTGTGGGAGATAGGCGAAATCAAATACGCCTGGAGGGCGCGGGGCTGCAGCTCCACCTGAGCTCCCAGCGCACCTGGGCACGGCCCGGCCCGGCCCGGCTGTGCGAGGCTGCCCCGCCCAGAGCAGCCCCGTAGTCACCCCGGCGCACACCTCGGCCTTAAGGACACGCGACACCCGGTGCCTGTGGGTCTGCAACGAAAGTCCCGGCTCTCAGCGAGCAGCCACGTGTGTTCGAATACAGACATGTCGCCTTTTCTGCCCCCTGCCCCTCCGTAAGGGCAGTTTGCCCAACTTCTCTGCTTCTTCATTTTGCTGCGTCTCGGTCTTTAGCGTGGGAGAACCTGGAGAGGGACAGCCTGGGCTGCGCGTGGCGCGGGATTAGCAGCAGCCCCGAGGAAGGCTGTACGCGGGTCTAAATTAGGATAAAGCGCTTATTGATCGTTGCCTAGAGATGCCCACTGCCGAAACGCTGAGTTCCTTCGCCCTTACTCTTCGCTCTGCCTTCCTCCTCCTCCCCGCAAACCAAACTTAAAGTGAAAAGGACAAAAAAAGCACCGCGCTCTGCCATGTCAGTCTAAACTCTTGGGTCCACGTGCGAAAGATAAAACTGAATTTGAACTGCCATTGGAAAAAAAAAATCGGGAATTGTATGAGATTTGCAAGGGCTGCTTTCTTAAACGGAAATTGAGTCCTATTTTGTGGGAAATTAGTTTTGCAGACTTGCTGAAAAAAAAAAAAATCTAAAACTTTTGTTCAGCAGCTGCTCCGCTTTTCCCTGCAGTTTCAGGCTGAGCTGGAACCTGCTGCAGTCTTTCGACGGTAAGACTTTCCCCCCTTTTCTGCCATCTAATGCTTTTTAAGAATTGCCTCTAGATTTAGCTGTAACGACGCGGTCTTTAAAAAGAGAGCGGCGTCCAAAGCAGAAGTCGCTGCCTCCGTGCACCGTTCCAAACTTGATAGTTCTTCAGAATAAAGGAAATATACAGTTACAACACTGATGAAATATTTTGTGCTTTTCATTGTGTTTATCGTTTCAATATGTGCTCTAATATTAAAAAGAAAAGAAAAAGGGGAAAAAAAAAAAAAAAGA
>PPHD01015354.1:0-16148 GCA_002909625.1 Bambusicola thoracicus | reverse complement strand
TCATGGGCCCACTTCTCCAGCCTGTCCAGGTCCTTCTGGATGGCTTCCCTTCCTTCCAACATATCAACTGCACCGCTCAGCTTGGTGTCATCTGCAAACTTGCTGAGGGTGCACTCTATGCCATCATCTATGTCACTGATGAAAATGTTGAAGAGCATCGGTCCCAAGACCAACCCCTGAAGGACTCTGCTTGTGACCGGCCTCCACCCTGACACAGAACCACTGATCACAACCCTTTGGCTGCATCCACCCAGCCAATTCCTAATCCACTGAACAGTCCATCCTTCAAATCCACATTTCTCCAATTTAGAGAGAAGGATGTGGTGAGGAACCATGTCAAAGCCTTGCAGAAGTCCAGGTAGATGACATCCACCGCCCTTCCCCCATCCACCAAAGCCATAACTCCATCAATAGGTCACAGATTGGTCAGGCACGATCTGCCCTTGGTGAAGCCATGCTGGCTGTCTCGAATCACCTCTTTATCTTGTATGTGCCTTAACATAGCTTCTAGGAGGATCTGCTCCATGATCTTCCCAGGCACAGACGTGAGGCTCACTGGCCTGTAGTTCCCTGGGTCTTCCTTTCTCCCTTTCTTAAAAATGGGAGGCTTGGTTTTCCTAAGCTTATCTCTACACACACAGACAACAGCCCTATATTCCTCCCAGAATATACAACCTGCTTCCACTTTCTGTACATTTCCTTCTTTTCTCTCACTTTTACCTGCAAGACCTTGCACAGCCACGATGGTCACCTACCTCCCCTGCTCGACTTCTTCTGCTGGGAGACGGAGAGCTGTTGCGCTCTCAGAAGGGTGTCCTTACAGAACTGCCAGCTCTGTTCTGTGCCCATGCCCTTAAGGACAGTTTCCCAGGGGATCCCACTCAGCAGTTCCTTGAGCAACTGGAAGTTTGCTCCCCTAAAGTACAAGGTCCTAGCTCTGCTTTTTGCCAGGCTCGCATTCTTCAAGATCACAAGCTCCACCAAGGCATGGTTACTAGAGCCCAGGCTGCCTTCACTCTTAACCTCTCTAATGTTCTCCTCTGCATTACTGAGCACCAGGTCCAGTAAGGCTTCACCTCTGGTTGGTGCATCTACTACCTGGACCAGGAATATGTCCTCAATAGACGCCAGGAATCTCCTAGATAGCCTGCCACCCACCATGCCACTATCCCAGCAGATATCCGGATGGTTGAAATCCCCTGTCAGGACAAAAGCCCGTGAGTGCGACACCTCCTGCAGCTGAAGGAAGAAGGCCTTGTCAACAGCCTCCTCCTGATCAGGCAGCCTGTAGCAGACCCCACCTCCCTTCTGAAGGGGGCCTACAGGAAAGCTGGGGAGGAGGAACTTTTTAGAAGGGCATATAGTGACAGGATGAGTGGAAATGGCTTTAAACTGGAAAAGAGTGGATTTAGACTAGATATTGGGAAGGAATTCTTTACTGTGAGGGTGGTGAGACACTGGAATATGTTGCGCAGAGAGGTTGTGGATGCCCCACCCCGGAAGCATTCAAGGCCAGGCTGGATGGGGCTTTGAGTGACCTGGTCTAGAGGGTCCCTAGTCCCTGCCTATAGCAGGGGGGTGGGAACTAGATGACCTTAAAAGTTCCTTCCAACTCAAACTATTCTGTGATATGATATGACTGGAAAAGGCTGCCATAAGATCAAGTACCAGAGACTGTGAGGCAGTAGAAAGAGCTGTTATCAGGATTGTATGGGGAGCCCAGGGCTCAATGACCAAGGGAATGTGAGCAAAGAGTGGAGGCACTGAAAGAGCTCTGTGGGGAGCCCAAGGCTTGGATATCCTCTGTTTGTCAAGCTGCCATATGCTATACCCAGATTTCCTTTAGGTGCCCAAAAGTAGTTAAAATACTTAAAAAACTGTTCTCTCTTCAACTGGATGAAAGCTACAAGGTCCTAGAAGAATGAATCAGGATACAGTCCTTTCTCATTATCATGCTATTCACCACAAGTTTTCCCAAGCTCTGGGAGTCTCATCCCTCTCCATGATTAGATCTTAAAACACTAGTGTTGTGAAGGTCCTATGGAATGACTGCTGACTCTTACTTCTAAGTCCTCCTACCTCCTATTTAGATGTCACATCATTCTCCTCTGGTTTACTCTTCCCTGATCTAGAACAAAACTGTGATACAGCAGAAGGAAGATGTGGTATTTCCTGCTCTGCCTAGAGAAGGAAACTCCAGAAGCCTTCCAAGGAATTTATTCTCCTAGGCTCATCATAATTAAAAGAGAAATTGGGGAAACACAAATATTTATCATAGTTCAGGAGCAAGTATGCTTACAGGAGGAACCTGGGAAGGAAAGGCAGATTCTACCAGCTAAGTCCCAAAGCTGGACTGAAGTATCTGTGGAGACCACATCTCAGAAGTAACAGTAGTAACTGTTCCCTGTATTCTTGCTACACCTACACTGGGAACCATCTGACCGTTAACATGGTCTTGCTGCAAGTTGAGCTATTGACTGGATAAAGTCCAGGGACACAGGAAGAGGTGAGGCCACAAGACTGTGTTGAGCTGGAATGGGAATAATGGCAGATGTCCATTATGCAGGACTGTATGCAGAACTGTGATCATTCTTGTGGGCAGATAAATGTTTTTTTTTCTTCCCAAGCAATTTTTACATTCAGAGTCTCTGTAACGCCACCCAAAAAGCCCCGCCTTGCCTTTTCCCACCTTGAGGACTTTCTTGGCCACATTAACATTTTGCCCATGTTCTCACAAGGTCAAATATCCTCAAACGTAGCCGACCAAATCATTCTCTATCTGGAGGAAGTGAGTGAAATTTAGCTTATTATGAAGACTGTAGAAGGGCAGATAGCCTTTAGCTTTCTCATGTATCTTTGTTCCATTAGTATTTTAAGCATTAAAAGCTGTTATCTCTGTATAGCAGCCACATTCCACCTGGACTGTCACAGATCCATGGGGCCAGATGAGAGCCATCCAAGAGTGCTGAGGGAACTGGCAGAGGTGATAGTCAAGCCACTTTCCATCATCTATCAGCATTCCTCGTCAACTGGAGAAGTCCCAGAAGACCAGAGACTTGCCAGTGTGACTCCCATGTACAAAAAGGGTTGTAAGGAGGATCCAGGGAACTACAGGCCCGTCAGCCTGACCTCGGTGTAAGGGAAGGTTATGGAGTAGATTGTCTTGAGGGAGATCACACGACATGTGCAGGACAACCAGGGGATCAGACCTAGCCAGCATGGTTCATGAAGGGCAGGTCCTGCTTAACCAACCTGATCTCCTATGATCTAGTGACCTTCCTGGTGAATGAGAGAAAGGCTGTTGATGTAGTCTACCTAGACTTCAGCAAAGCCTTTGACACTGTCTCCCACACTGTCTCCCTGGAGAAGATAGCAGCCCATGGCTTGGACAGGTACACTCTGCTGGGTAAGGAACTGGCTGGAGGGCTGGGCCCAGAGAGTGGTGGTGAATGGAGTTAAATCCAGCTGGCGACTGGTCACCAGTGGTGTTCCCCAGGAGTTGGTGCTGGGGCCTGTCCTCTTCAGTATCTTTATTGATGACCTGGATGAGGGCACTGAGAGCACCTTCAGTAAATTTGCAGATGACACCAAGTTGGCTAGAACAGTCAATTTGTCTGGAGGTAGCAAGGCCCTGCAGAGGGATCTGGGCAGGCTGGATAGATGAGCTGAAGCCAACAGGATGAGGTTCAACAAGACCAAGTGCCCAGTCTGCACTTTGGCCACAACAACTTGAGGCAACGTTACAGGCTTGGGGCAGAGTGGCTGGAAGACTGTGTAGAGGAGATGGACCTGGGGATATTGGTCAGTGCTCAGCTGAACATTAGCCAGCAATGTCCCCATTTGGCCAAGAAGGCCAATGGCATCCTGGCTTGTATCAGACACAATGTTGCTAGCAGGAGCAGGGAAGTAAATGTACCTCTGTACTCAGCACTGGTGAGGCTGCACCTCGAGTACTATGTTCAGTTTTGGGCCGCTCACTGTAAGAAAGATATTTATGCCCTGCAGCGTGTTCAGAGAAGGGAAACAATGCTGGTGAGGGGTCTGGAGCACAGGCCTTATGAGGAGCAACTGAGGAAGTTGGGATTGTTTAGTCTGGAGGAGGCTCAGGGGAGACCTTATCACTCGCAATAAGTTCATGGAGGGAAGTTGTAGTGAGCTGAGGGTCAGTCTTTTCTCTCATGTAACGGATGATAGGGCTAGAGGGAATGGCCTCAAGTTGCACCAGGGGAGATTCAGTTTGGCTGTTAGGAAATACTACTTCTCCGAAAGAGTGATCAGGTGCTGGAATGGGCTGCCCAGCAAGGTGGTAGAGTCACTGATTCTGGAGGTGTTCAAGGAACATTTGGACGTGTTGAGGGACATTGTTTAGAGGGAGCTATTCATGATAGATGATTGAACTGGATGATTTTGTAGGTCTTTTCCAACTTTGGTGATTCTATGATTTGCTGATTTGTAGAAGTATGTTGTGTAAGCTTGTGGCAATTTAGCTATAGAGCCTGCATACACGGCCACTTGAAGCTAATTCTGATGATAAGACTACATCTACTGGCACTGTTCTGAGACTGTTGAAAGCATATATTCAGTGTCTGATTAAGACTGGAATGGTTGGAGTATCCATCCAGTAATTTCAAGCTAGCCTGAATTTTTAGAAAGCCCTTAAATGGTGTGAAGGTAGAGGAGTGCATCCAAGACTGCCAAGAATACTCAAAATTAAAACAGATGGTTGTGTGAGCTGCAGTTCTCACTCCACAGTTTCATTAGTCAATAGATTAACAACTTTCTCTAAAGAAAGTTGCAAAAGATAAAGATAAGCCTTTCTCTATCTGCATGCATACATAACACCAGAAACAAGATCTGGCATGATTTTAAAATCTTCTGAATTTCCAAGGAGCGCTTCTAACATTCTGTGATTCCTCATCCTCATACACCAATCAGCTGAGCTAAGTCTCATAGAATCACAGACTCATAGAATTGTTTGAGTTGAAAGTAAGAAAGCTGATTAGTATCATACGGATGCATTAGATGCAGCACAGAGAAGACAGCACAAAGACTGCAGCTCAGACTGCATAGTAGCAGAAGACAGAATCCTCTGAATAGCTACTTACCTAGCTACCATCGTTCAGCAGACATTCATCCACATCTTAGATATGTCTGCTTCATGATGAGGATTGTGTGAGACTACAGAATAAGTGTTAATGCAATGTGACTGCATATAAGCAAGTTGCCACTGAGGCAAAGCATGTGAAGGAGATTAAAGAAGAGCTGTCTGGGAATGTGAGATTGGTTGAGAACAGTAACACTGTATTTAGTTACTTAACGCACATTGACTGTGGATTTGATGTCTTTCATGGATTACTTTTGTTAACTCAAAACAGAAGATGGCCATGAACATGAAGTAAAATGTATTTTTTAAGATGGAGTAAAAGGCAAAACAGAACAAGTACACTCCTGAGGTCTCCAAAGGAGCCTGGGTAAGAACATGTGGAAGGAATTGTCTTAAAAGGACTTTGTTTCTGGCTGTCTTATTTGCATGCTCTGACATTAGCTGACTTCACAGCCACAGATCTATACTTCACTGGTGCAGCAGTACGTGCAAGTGAAGGATCACAAGCCAGCTACTAACAACATCTATGGTTACTACATGCTAGGTGAACTCAGATACCATACTGCAGAAATCACATAAAAATACAGTAGAAGGAATTTTATGAAGCTGTATTTCTGAAAGTACACTTCCAAGTCTAAGATAATGGTAACCCTAACATTTTTATCTTACTGCCCCTTAGAAACTATCAGGTGATGGACTTACCCTCCCAGGTTTCAAAATGATGGATTTTTCTTTGTTGAAAAACAGGAGTTGTTACGTGGCTTCACTTATAGTCCTAACTCTTCTAACAAGAGGCAAGCAAGAATTTCAGATTATTGCTTTTGTTCACACATTTTTTGAGAAGCAAATAAATCCCTTCTTTTTGAGAAGAAATAGGGACTATAGCAAGGGGTTGGATTAAAGGAATGACAGTAATAATTTATCCTCCATTCTCCAGGGTCTTCTGTGGGGAGCAAATTTGGAAACATGCCTGGAATCATTATTACTTCACAAAGTGAGAAATTCATAACCATACCAGAGCTATATGGAACTTATGGCTTCACCACATCACAAGTTCCATAACATGGGTGAATCCAGGCTAGCTGCAGCACAGAATCTTTTTTTACATAGAAGTGCTTTCCAGTGTCACAATAGAGGGGAGTAATGGCCTGTAAGCTAAGGTATCATTTCTCCTAGAAAAAGAGGCACAACTCTGGGTTGCATGTGTCATTTTTTGGAACATTTATCTCACTGGTATATATTCTCTTCCAGAAGAAACAAACGTGAACAGCTACAATGAACATGAACAACTCCTGCATGTAGGTGAGGGCCCAACACCTGTTTTCTCTTCCTAGGTGTAGTTCTGAATAGTATGGAGAGGGAGTGAAATGCAGGCAAGGGCCATTTTAAAGAAACTTTTCACCCTTTACCTTGCTAACTGTTTTCTACCGTCAGCCTGCAGTGTGAATTCCTGTATCCTATTTGTTAAATGAGGAAAGGGAGAACTGAATGTGAAGTGGAAAGTTTGAGGCATCCAGTTCATTACAGAGTTGAAGTGTGTAGAGTCTACACAGTTCCTATTCCTGTCATTTTTCTTCCAGTTATGTAAACTTCCAGCCATGTACATGCAACATGCTGTCTCCAGCTTTATTCCAGGGCTGGACTTCTCAATGTCAAGCTTTCTGCAGCCTTGGACTGGCTTCCAATCCATGACAGAAAGCAGTCACGTGTTGTAAAGGCAGCAGGACCACACTCAGATATAAGCAATGAGAAGATGTTACAAAAAAAAAAAAAAAAAAAGACACCCATATTTGAAGATCTAGGCTCACAGGAAGATTCCACAAAGGAGGGATCTCTGGCAAGAGAGCCTTCCTTAGTGGCAGTCAGCCCCTAAAATGAGGTCTAAAAGGGGTGGAGCTAGGATCCACCCTTTTTGGTCACACAGGTGAATTGCCCCCTCTTTGTCTGCAGTCCAGTCCAGAAAAATTGAGAAAAACACCTGCTTCATAAGTCACCTTGTGAGAGACACACAACCCTGCTTTGGGAGGCCTGTCACAAGACCCACACATCTTGGTGAAGATTCTGCTGTAGGCTTTGTGCAGGTAGCTGAAACATGCTCAGAGGACAGTCAGAGAGATCCCTGTCTTTGATGGCTCGGCAGTCCTATTTGGTCACAAGGCACACAAAAAACACACTGAGTTCCTAGTGGTTAATATTTCAGGAAAACAGACCTTTCGTCCTTCGTTGTCTCCACAGGAGCAGACAATCTCTGCAGTTGCTTTGACCATCAGTCCTCTTGTCACTCCTGCTAATAGCTACTACCTGGAGATGAGAAGCAAAGAGAAAATACTTGAAATAACCTCCTGAGCTGTTAGCTTCTTAAATGCTAGAGCTATGCCTAGTCTCTTATTAAAAGTCAGGAGACTTGAATGATCTGGTTGAGTGACTGTTCAACGATTTTCAGCATTTTTCTCCCAAACTAGGAAAACCATTTCTAGAAGTACCTGGACAAAATAATTCCTTCAGCTCTGTTCTGTGTTTGTATAAAGTGCAAAACTCTACCCTGCCAGTAGCAGACTTGCACAGGAAACACCCATCAAGGCAGAGTTTGTACTTTGCAGATGTGAGCATCACACAAGTTTCAGTCATAGGCGGTCAAAGGACTGAGATAAGTTGTACAGCAGACAAAGTATTGAACACAATAGTTTTTTGCCAAAAGCAATGGGCAAGGATATACTGCTGAGAAGAATTGAGGGGCTACAGTCTTAATTACACTGCATTACTATCTGGAGACTGCTTCAAAGCAGGGCTGATGGCACAGGAGCTTGCAGAAAGGACACAGGCCATTGAAAAACATACAGTTGCAACTTAGAACCCAAAACTGCCTGGGCCCTCCTCAGTGGAAGACTGGAAACTCCCATAGTGCTGCATCCTGACATAATCCCATAGAGCATGTTCTATGCCAAAATTCTGCTTTGTCCTTCCAGGAGGGATAGTTACAGACCTGTCCTCACCTCAGGCTGCTACTGAGGAGCCATTCCCTTCCCAACTGCCAGTTATGTCGGATGATTTTCCACAATGGAAAATATTACACTGTCCCAGCTTCAGCTTGCTCCTTTGGCTCCCTGAATCCGTTTCCTACTATGCAATGAGTGTAGCAGGGGCTCAGGAGGGAATGGAGTCTCCTCATTGCTCTGCCTCCTCACTCCATGCGATGCAGTCACTGCGCTTAGTCTTTCCTTCCTCACCCTCATTTTGAGGCCAGAGTCCTTCAGCTGCCTCTCTAGCTACAGAAGTGTCTGTAGCAGAGCATCTAGAACTAGGCTAAGGACAACTGCTTACTCCTTATTCTTTCTGGATATATACTCTCCACTGACTACCATCCTTCCTAGTTCAGATTGCTTACATACTTCCCAGACATTCTCTCTCAAAACCCTTCATTTCATGATAACATTTACTGAATCACGCAGGAACTTGCTGCCTATCTCAGCTACAGACAGCACTGTAGACAGCCAAGGCTTGCTCCTCTGCAAAAGGAAACAAGGAAGACGATTACACAAATGTACAAGGAATAGTGCTCAATGACTTTGCTTAGACACAGCCAGAGAACTAGGAATTCAGCTTCCAACCACAGAGTAGGATGGAAATCAGCAACCCACCTGGCTGGTAGTAATCATAGATTTTGATGACTGTTGGTTTCAGGTTCTTCACCTTAATTATTTGTTCCAGTTGCAAAATAAAACTCTGAGACTCATCACTGAGCTAGTGGAAGGAAGGAAGAAGTCAGTGCATCTTTATCTTCCTAAGTTTGAATTCTTTCCTGTACAAAATCTCTCTCATCTATTTGAGACTCAGGATTTTGGAAATGGAGAATGTGAGAAAAAGCATATGCTAAACCTCATAACAAAATAGGCAAGCTTCCTCTCACCACAGTTCTAGCAATGTTCTCTTCCATGGCCTTGGGCTTCTCATACGGTTCTCTGGCCTCCTGTTCTCAATATGCCAAACCTAATGCTGTCATTTTCATTTACCTTGTCCAGATAAATGTAGACAACATCAGCTTCCACTTCTACTTTCTTAATGATGGTTTTGCGCTCCAGCTGGGACAGGAAACAACAACAAAAAGAAACTTGTGAGCACTTCCCTTAGGGAGTCCTGACCTGAGGAACTGTTGTACTGATGGCATAACATAGAATTGGACTCTGAGTGGGACTGTCTTTTGCATACACAAGGGTTTTATTGGCTCTATCTTCAGTAGTCCCTCCTGGGGAATCCCCTGCAAGCTTCACCTCAGGGATGAACTATGCTGTTCCCACTCAGAGGAACCTCCCACACTGGGGACAAAAGGCAGTGCATTGTATATAGGACTGATCATTAAACATGCACCAGTAAAGACTGTTATTATCTCACTAACAGCTAGAATGCTCTTAAATACCTGTCTGGGAGTTGTGTGAATAATTCAGCATTCAGTTTCATAAATGGATTGGAAAAAACCCACCTTACTGGCTAGAACTAAAGCCTCTCTAAGAAACCTTTCCTCAAAACTTCTTACAAACAAATGCTGGCATTTAGTACATCCAGCAGCATGTTCTTTTGGTCCAGAATACTGTCAGTGGAAGAAGGTGAACCACCTCTTGTAGAAGAAGGTGAACTTCTTGTCCTGCAAGGGTCAGCTACACATATTGAAATGAAAGTTTTTGGTTCAATGTTAGTAGCAAATGGCCCCTGCTAGTGTAGTTGCCTCATGGCCTGAAATAAATAGTTCCCAATAACAGCAAACATGTGGGACACATTTACTAAAGGCACTCTTTTTCTTATTCTATACCCCTTACCAACATCCTGGATCCTGAATCCAGGACAAATCCAGACAACAGGGAGACTTCCATGATCACCATGTTGGATGTGATTCTGCTGCCAGTGTAGCTGAAGAACATCAAACAGCCAGAGGGTCTGATTTAGGGAAGAGTAGAGCCCTCCCAACTTCCTCTCCACCACCACATCTTGTGAGTAGGATCCTGAGCCAGAAAGCTTATCTGGGACTGAGACAAAGGCATCTATTTCTCTTCCCATCCCTTCCATCTGCCTGCTTCACCCTCTGTCCTGCCTGTGTCCAGTCCCTCCATTGCAGCCCTGAGGCTTTTCCAGCTGCAAATGCATGTGTCTTGCTGGAGTAAGAAACAGTTATTAGGGTTACCTGGCAAGAATGCGGACAGTGAGGACATGCATATTGGCCTGGCTACAGTTGGCCAGCTCTGTGTTGACACGCAAACTAAAGGTTACAGTGGTCTGTGGAGTTGGCTCATGGTATCTCAGCACTGTCTGCAAGGTGGGGGGAAAAGACAGACCAGGCATGATCTCATGCAACGAAAATAGGCAGAATTCTCCTCTCTCCCACATTCACCTCACATCCTTACCTGAGCAAACACACAGCTTCTGCCTTGGACCTGCACCAAGAACTGCTCTGGGATCTCTGTCAGTTCTGCATGCTGCACAAGGAGCCGTTTCTGGCAAGTGACTTGGAATGTCTTTCCAAAATCCCTCTGTGACTTCACTTTCACAAGCGCTTGGCCTGATGTGCTGAACATCCTTGCTGCATATTTTGCTAAGGCTTGCAGAGCAACAACTGTGTCCTAGAGAGAGAGAAACAGTCACCTCCCTGAAAGTATTATCTCTAGTGAGGCCAGCTCGGAACAGGAAGACCTCAAGAAGACTTGCCCTGTCAACTTCAAGTGACAAAGCAGATGAATCCACATGGAGCTACTTGTTACGTGAGTGGAGGCAAAACCTCCATAGGCATTCTGCTGCTGGGTCAGCCACACCACAATACCAGCTGCAGTTGTCATATCCCTTGCACGCAGTCGTGGCTTGGAAAGGTATGCCAGGAGTACATAGGCTATCAATTCTATGTCCAATGACTGAGTACTATGCCAGAAGTCTGTGGAAGCTGGGGAGCTTGTTTTGGGACTCCAGTGTATTTGTCCTCCTACGGAAGGAAAACGAGAGGCTGTCTGAAATGAAAGAAACAGAGGGTTCAAGAAACAGAAAATAAAACTCTAACTCCATCTCCTCCCACAGGAGGATGTTTTAATTCTCCAGGCTGAAGAAAAGTTTTCTGATAACTTACCTTTTATAGCTTCCTAAATAATATACTAAATAATACTTATTATTACTAAATAAGAGTACTATAAATAGTACTTTACCTATACTAAATTATATTTAACATGATTCAGTTACAACACAAATACAAGTGTAGCAGGTGTATTTTTTTCCCTCATGAAGCCTCTTGCATAGGTTAGCGTATTTGGTTATAAACTCTAGGCAGGCAAAATGCACAGACACATTGGTCCAGATCCTAGCAACTGAACAAAAGGTATTACCCCAACAAACAGTCAGCACCTGACTCGATGGCCTGTTCCTCCAACTTGTACAGCAGCTCCTGGGTTGTCTGATAGTCTCCAGCCAGGGCAAAAGCATAGGCCAGCACAGCTTCTGTGCATGTGTTGGTGACGTTGTGAACTGCATACTGTAGGCAGTTGAAGGTAGTCTGCATTAACTTGCCCTGCATTCATAGAAGAGACATATGCCAAACTCTGACAGGAACAAAGGTGTCAGGCTCTTTCTGGTGGTTGTTCCAGGGAGCCAGAGTTTGTCTTTCTGGTGTGACTCCTGAGAAACCCATTAAATCACCACTCTCTCTCGAGGAAAAAAAAGGCAGTTCAATCCTATTGTGCATTGGAAACCATAGCCACAAAACATTATTGCTCTATGCTAGTGTTACAGTGCTGTCTCTTAGGAGGACTTATTTAACAGTTTCACCAAACACTGCGTCCCTCTTAGCAGCACCTGATCTGTTTCTGGCCTGCAGAAGGCCACTGTTATGAGTTTTTTTTTTTCATAGTAGCAAGCAGGCACAGGAGAATAAAGGTCAACAGCAGGTAGCAGGGCTCTGCTCACCTTCAGTGGCTGACCCAGCTCCAGCAGAGCTGCAGCGACATACGCCCCCAAGGAGATTTCATCATCCACGCTGCCCTGCAGAGGGAATCCATCACCAGATATCACACATAGGGGATGAACTCTGAGACGTCATCAGTTGCCAGAGAGACTCCTCAGGTGAGAGATTCCATCTAGGCAGAGACATGCCACCACACCCGAAGCCTCTCATTAAGCATAGATTCCACAGCTCTCACATGCATCCTCCCAGACTGTGCCAGGACCTGAAGCACCTTTCACTCTCTAAGTAGTGTTTGAAGGGCTCCAGAAGTGACTTCCAAGAAGAAGCATTTCTTATGCTTTCCCTGCCTCATACTCTGTTCTCTTTCAGGCTGGTTGCATGAGTTGTGGGAGTCACTTTCCAGGATCCCACAACCCTTTGCTACCACAATTTGTTCCACCATTCCCCAGCTGTGCTTCCTGACTTGGCTCTCATTTACCTTCAGAGAGGAATGAAAGAGACTGCCTTTGGTGGCAAAGCAGCCATTGGGGAGCTGGCTTTGCTCCAGCCAGCGTAGGGCATCCTGGATATTCTTGTCATCTATATAGATATATTTCTTGGCGTGGCCAAAACTCTTGGCTACAAAAGCTGTCAGCCTAGGAAGAGGATGAGTTGTGAGAGAAATAGAAACACAAAAACACAAAAAGAAAGACTAATGCCTCCTGAGGCATTTGACTTTCCCAGAGGCCTTTTGATAGATTGTGGGTGCTTAAAAAAAAAATCTCTTTCACAGGAAAGGCAAGCTAAAAGTGAAAAGCAGCTCCTCTCCCTCACCCTTGGTCCACACAGTCACGTACGTACTACTGCATTACTCAGTCATTTCACAAATGAAAAATCTCTAGCCTTCTACTTTTTCCTCTTGCACCTCATCTCCCTTGAATACCTAGAGACAGTACCAAACCTCCATTCCCTTCACTTCTCCCAGCCCAGCCATCACAGTGCCAATGCAATTCTTCAAAATTCTCATAAGCAACTCCCTCACTGGGAAAACAATTTCTCATTGCCCTTCTCTGATGTTTCCCCAGTCAGTATGTACCCCTCTTGGTTGCTTGGGCACCACAGGCAGAACCTGGTGCTGTGTTTGGGTCCACAGAGACAAAAAGGGATCTGCCCCCTGGGATGATACCTTTGTGTTCCACTTTCCCAGCAGCTCTGCTGCCTTGCCTCACACCTTTTTAAAGTGTCTCAAATCCCTCAATCTGTCTCCAAAACAGAGAACACACATACCAGCCATTCTCAGGCACATTAGCTGTTCTGGCCCAGACAGTACAAATTAAGAACAAGAATTATTCCCAGTACTTACCAAGTATTCTCTTCCCCATCCCGCTGCCCAAAGACACTGTAGGACCCATCTCTATGCCTATAAAGAAGCTGTGTCTGGTAGCCTGGGGAGATGGGAACAGAGATTAATAAAGCACAGTAATTCAGAAAGGCCAACACTGACAGAATGACTAGGAGGGAGAAAGCTGTTAGTACATTGGACATAGGAGACATTGGTGGATCTGTTGTACTTGCCATTGTGCAAGAATCCAGTTGCCCTCTCCTTGATCGCAGGGGTCAGCTGCCTTGTCTTCTCCAGGTACTGCAGGACATAGACAATGGGAGTAAACAGCACCATATTCTGCTCCCCACAGCCATGGGGCATCTGCACCAGGCGGTCCAGGTTCTGTAGTGCCAGCCCCATGAGGTCACCTGTGCAACAGTATAAGAAAGAAGGCAAATTTAAGTAAAATTTGACATAACCCTCAGCTAGGCATTTGATATTGGTGTGTTGTCCCAGCAAAGGAGGAAAATACTAGAGAATGGAAAGAAACAACTGAGTACAGGATGGAGCAAGTTGACTGTTATGCATTTACTCTTTCTTGGGTGGGATGTGATATATTCCTCTATGGAGTTTCCACAGAACTTTTCCAGTATAAAGGTGTACAATCAACAAATATACAATTAGCAGAGTGATGTGGTTAGGCTTGTATTTTACACAGGTTGCATAACTAGAAAGGTTATTGCAGTAGAAAGAGATAATCAAAAATAAATGTTCACACCTATCCTAGGCTTACAGTAAAAAACTCCAAATCAAGTGATCACCAGAAAGAGACCCCTCCCCAGTGACAGTCAGCCCGTAAATGGGGGGTCTAGGAGAGGAGGAGCCAGGCTCCACCCCTTCCAGTCAACACAGGTGAATTGCCTTCACCTGTGCTCTCACGGCTGACTCAGTGCTTGCCTCAGGTGATCAATCAGTGGTTCAGGCTGCAATTCAACAGTTCCCATACAGAAGGGCTCCAACCATAGTAAGTGCTGTTGTAAAAGGCTATGAGCAGGGCTAAAGTTGCTTAGGCTGTGCCATACAGACATACAGATATAGAAGCTCCTAGACAAAGTTTGAGATATCTCAGGTTTTTAGGCAGGCCTATTCTACCTGGCCATACCTTGAACATCAAAATATCACTAAGCCAATAGTGGTGCTAGTCAGATGACATGAAGGTGTCTGTGTGTCCCTAAACCAGCAAGAAAACTCTTGTATTCAATTCCTTTATTTGAGGAATTATGCCAGGCCTGGCTTCATACCAGTTCTGTCATTGGTGGTGAAGGAGTCAAGTGCAAAGAAGTGTAATGAATGGTAGGTATGTCTAGTCCCAGTGGCCTCTTCCAGGAATTCTTTCACAGCTTAGTAATGCTGAGAAAGATTTCTCCTGTCTAGTAGCTTTTATTGTAGCAGTGAAACTTAACAGAGAATAAAATAGTTTTGAATTTTAAAGATAGTATCTACAAAAAGTAGCCAGACTCTCAGAGCCCCAGATAAATTAGGCCTCTAGGCTCTGCTCTAAAGTCCTAGCCAGAAAAATGAGGATTATTCTCCTCTGCAAATCAGTTTTCCCATGAAGATCTAAGAGCTACTAAATATATAGAAAACCTGGTGTTTTCAAATCTCACAAAGAATTGAAACTTAGTGTCCTCTCTTTTGAGCAGTGTTATTTCAAATGGATATCCTGACATCATTACCAAGTTAGACCTTGCTCTTCTGTAATAGCAATCAGCAAGCTACTTGACTTACTTGAGATGGAAACTGATGCACTGGCAGATCTCTTTACTACATTATCAGGGAGGTGAATCAGCATAAGTTCTTCAGCCGTGTTTCCTGATAACAATAGGGAAAAGGTTCAGTATGAAAAATCAAATCTAAAGTACCTAATCTGACAGACCACATTGAAACAGATAAATGGAACACTGCTTATATCCTGTTCATGCAGAATGCTCTCTGTAGGTTGTCCCAGGCATCACTCCATTGCTTGGAAACTTCAGATTAGAAGTAATTTGAGAGGTGCTGGACAGGATGAGAGATCACTGAGCTTCACAACTCAATTTGCCATCCTTCACAAGTTCCACACAGATCATAGCTGATCATTACTAGTCAAGGGGACATCCTAGAGGGACTTTCAGTGCTGCAGGGACAGGGTGATATGGTAGGAGCTCATTTACTGATTATCATGCTCCAGGAACATCCAGGAGTTGCAGTGGGAAAGGAGGCAACAAAGCACAAATTTGCCACCTAAACTCAGGGGCAAATTCAGCAGGGAAGCAAGTGTGGAATTGTGCCCTTTTCTGTCCTAATAAGAAATGAAATTTCCTATGTGAAAAATCAATATTCTTTCATCAGCTCTCCCATACTTTAGTCCTACTCTCAAGTCAATATCTTTTCAGTCTGCAGGAACCATTCAACCTGTCTACATACCTCCTCTTGGGCACAAAAAGGAGTTGTAAGACTTCTCCACAAGCACACCTTCTGGCTGCCAGGGCAGAAACAAAGGCATGAGATGTAAGGAACAAGATAATACACAAAATTCCCAAGCTGCAGCAAAATTGCAGAGCAGTTTTAGGTCTGAATTAAGGGGTTGGTCCACAAGTTGTCAAGGACTCCATCCTCCTCACCTTTGCCAGGGCTGCACTGAAACTGTCTGATTAAGAAATCAAAAGCAATTCTGTGAGACAGGACTCTCTTTTAAGTGAGCATATGCAAAAATTCATGAACAGTGGGTGGTTGAGCGGGAAGGGAAGGGAAGGGAAGGGAAGGGAAGG
>PPHD01015353.1:0-16148 GCA_002909625.1 Bambusicola thoracicus | reverse complement strand
CACATCAAGACCTTTTAGGTATTAGATTATTTTATCCCTCTGTTTTCATGGGTTTGGTAGTAGATTCTGTGTTTTGGGGCTGAAAGTTTCAGCACAGAATTTATTTCACGGCTATTACAGGGTACATTACACTAATTACAAGGCACATTATAGCTTGCTATGTAGTGCACTGTGATAAATCATACAGTGCTATGGTCCATTGTAAACACTGCCATACATCTCTGGGCACTATTGGATGTTTGACCACTCTCATAAATATGAGCATTTCTGTAGTACAAGTATGGTTGGCTACAGAGACTAATTTATTACAGTTTTCTTTCAGCACATTAACTGTGCAGTAAATTCTCTACCTTCTGAAAAAAAGGAAAAAAGAAAACCACAGCTGAATTTTCAAGTTCTGCAGTATCAGTAGTATTCCCCCTTCAGTAACATACAATTCTTCTGCATTTTCCAAAAAGATAGGTACAGTGTCATATCCACGTCACGTGCAGTGAGAGAGGTTTCTGACTTTCAAGTCTGTCACACCTGAGAAACTGTGGTGAGAGAAGGACAGCAGATTCTCAGCTTAAAATAACTTGGTGCCTTATGAGCAATACATCCAGTTATCCTTCCAACTACCCCCACACCATAGGTTCGTTCGTACACAAAAACTGCAGTCGGAGGTACATCTCATTCAATGAAACGTTTGTGAAGTTCACAAGTTGTTCATCAAACACGGGGGAAAATAAAATCCCATTTTCATGCATTATCCACCAAGTGAATACAGGTCCCTGAGCGTAAGTAACACCACAAATAGGTTTTCCCTTGCCTGAGGCAACGGTAACCAACACTATTTTCCCCACAATGTTCTTTACATGTACTACAGGGACTTTATCCTCTTCTACAGTACACACAAGGCTGGTTTGGGTGGGGCCATAGGAATGACAGACCCTTGAGCTAACCACATGGCTTCTGCTAGATTTTATCCCAGTGTTAGAATGTTCCACTACTTACTGCTTTCAGCATGGTTTTCCACAGTCCATTGCATCGCTCCATTCTCCCAGAAGTTGGTGCATGACAAGGGATATGATATATCCATTCAATACTATGGTCTTTAGCCCAACTGTTTACGAGGGTATTCTTAAAATGAGTTCCATTATCTGACTCAGTTCTGTCTGGGGTTTCACATCATCATCAGACCTGTTTTTCAAGGCCTAGCATGGCTTCACAGGCAGTGGCATGGGGCAGAGAATACGTTTCAAGCCACGTGGTGGTTGCTTCCACCATGGTAAGCGCATAATGCTTGCCTTGCCACTGTGAGTTCATGGCAGAGTGACATAATCAACCTGCCAAGGTTCTCTATACTTCTGCCATCATCCTACATGCCAGAGAGGTTTCATTTGCTTGACTTGTTTAATTTGCAGCACGTTTCACATTGCACAGTTGTGTCCATGGTTAAGACCACAATCTTGAGCCCATTTGTATGTCACATCTCTTCCCTGATGGCCTGAGGTGTCATGGGCACGCTGAGGTAGGAATAATTCACCCTTGTGTTGCCAATCCAAGTCTATCTGAGCCACTTCAAGTCTAGCGACATTATCTACCTGCTGTTTGTTTTTATGTTCTTCGGTGTCCCACCTCCTGGGTACGTGAGCATCTATCTACATGATAAACCTTCATGGCCAAACTCCCTACCTGACCAGCAATGTCCTTCCGCAATTCAGCAGCCCAAATAAGTTTACCTCTGCAATGACAACTGTTTGTTTCCATTGCTGTAAGCACCCCCAAAGGGTGTTTGCCACCATCCACAAGTTAGTATAAAGCACTGGTCACCTTTCTCATTTGACAATTTCTAAGGCCAGCTGAACAGCCTTTACCTCCACAAATTGGCTTAATTCACCTCCTCCTTCAGTAGCTTCTGAAACTCATCATACAGGATTCTACACAACAGCTTTCCATTTTTGATACTTTCCCACAGTATGACATGATCCATCAGTGAATAAGGAGTATTTCTTCTCATTCTCTAATAATTATTTGTATGATGGGGCTTCTTCCACATGCATTACCTCTTCCCTTGATGATATTCCAAAGTTTTCACCTTCAGGCCAGTTCATGATCACTTCTCCAAGATTCCTGTATGACTGGAGTTCCCCATCTGTAACCAACACAATCCATCTACTTCAAGTAGCATCAGTAGCATGGTGTGTAGAGTGTTCAGGCTGCCCAGGGAGGTTGTGGAGTCTCCTTCTCTGGAGATATTCAAGACCTGCCTGGACGCCTACCTGTGCGACCTGGTATAGGGAACCTGCTTTGGCAGGGGGGTTGGACTCGATGATCTCTAGAGGTCCCTTCCAACCCCTACGATTCAGTGATTCTGTGTAGAGGAGACCTTCCCTTTAAACATCCAAGTTAGCACCGGTAGTCGAGGTGTTAAGATAGGTTGCACTTCAGTACCTGTCTTCCAAAGCAGCCTGAACCCCCTCATATGCTGCTAATATCTCCTTTTCAAATGGAGTGTAGTACTCTTCGGACTCTCTATATCCTTGACTCCAAAACCCAAGGGATCAATCTTGGGTCACCCCTGAGGTTTTCTGTCAAAGGCTCCAAGTAGGACCCTTCTCCTTGGCTCCAGTGTAGAACGTGTTTTTTACTCCATGTCCCATCCAGACTGGTCCCAAGACTACTGCACAGGCTATGTCTCGCTTAATTTGTTCAAAAGCCTGTTGTTGTTTAGGGTCTCATACAAAGTTGTTCTTCTTCAGCACCACTTGGAGGGGGATTACGATAAAGTCTGGAATATGCATGCTCCAAAAACCCACTACACCTAGGAAGGATTGTGTTTCCTTCTTACTAGTTAGCAGAGACAGAGCAATGATTTTAATGATTACATCCGTCGGAATGTGGCAACATCCATTCTGACACGTTATTCCTACGAACTGTATTTCCTGTGCTAGTCCTTAAACTTTACTTTGCAAAACAGTGAAGCATCAGTGAATACCAATAAAACCAGGACAACTTGAAAGAATAACAACGGACAGTCTAGCTCTCAGGAAAGCCACCAAAATAAATAAATAAATGAACAGCCTTACAGTAACTCAAATGGAAGGTAAGGAGGAAGAAGAGAAGAAGTTTTCAAAGGTGAACAGAACATTTCATAACAACGTGGAGTCCCAGTTCAATACGGAATCATTAAAGCAGAAGTAACTCATAAGAAGTCAAGAAAACTGAGATGCTTATTTAAAACTTCAACGAACTGTGATTATGGCTTAGATTCTACACATCTGTGGCCTGGAAATTGCAGTCTATAAAGGACAATTTCATTTCCCAAACTTATGTATTGCTGAAGGATGCTACAGAGGTCTTTGGTCAAATCTAAACAAGAGGTATTCTCTAGCCCAGACTGGAAGTGTGGGATGAAATCAGGATGTACTTCCTGCATACCATGACACCAGAACCCCCTTGATCCCAATGAGAGACCTGTTCCATGGATGAAAAAAACAGGAGGACCCTCCGGAGTTGTCTTCTGTAGACAGAGGAGGCAAAATGAACCACATTCCCCGTCTTGGCAGATATGAATAGGTAGCGTAACAGGAGCAAACACAGCATCATAAAAAGTTTCTTCAGATCTAAACAAATATTCATGAGACTGCTTCTACTTCTGTTTATACAAGAAGATTATTCCTTGCACACCGACAGCAGTCAGGGTGAACGCTTCAAGTACTCTAAACTTGACAGTTCGGAGAGGAAATGAGGGTCAGTAGCCCACCCAAGCAGATCAGTCAACACAGAAAAAGTCAGATAGCTCAAAACCTTAAATTTTTTGCTTCTATTGTTATGTCATCAATCCACTTGCACAGTTTAGGTTCTCAGTGGCATTTCAGAGCTCAGTCATGCTTTGACTTGTTATAAAATGTGACTATTTCAAAAACTGCCCGATGGATATCTTCATCCAGCAAAGAGTACAGTAGTTAAAGCAAGCCCTTAGCCTACCTAAAGACCAGAAATGTCTCCGATGGGGCTCCAATAGAATAAAACACCAATGCTGCTAGCTGACACCAACACCTTGATTAATGCCCAACCAAAAACTGTCATTCAGCATCCCAAAACTGTCCTGCAACGGCAGCACTCACATGCCAAAGGTGAGAAAACCTCAACACCACAACTCAACTGGAAGAGCAAAATGAAGATGAAAACTGTGTGTGATGACTGCCATTAAAGACAGGCAGACCAGCTCCAGGTGATGAGACCAGAACAAAAACGCTCCAGCCACTGCAGTATGAGATAAACACCAAACCATGCTTGCACATAATCACAGCAGTCCCAAAACAACAGCATTTCTCCAGCTTTTGGGCACTGAAACTTTACGTAGCAGTTTCCAGCTTCTCTTTCCCAGACACCCCAGAGGCCCATGAATTACTTTGGGCAAAGATCCAAGAAAAACAAGGCTATTTGCCCAGACATCTCCACTGAGCACGAAGGGAAGACTGGGCAGCGGTTAGATGCCTGCAAACCAAAAATTTGCTCAGAAAGAGTGAAATCCAGTCTCAGAACTCCCAGAGGAGCTGGATTCTTTCCTTCTGTATATAAATTTATACTGCGTTCAACTGCAAGGGAGCAGTGGCCAGGTTGTGAGACACAAGTTAAAGAAACACAGGACACTGTTTGTGCACTCTGCCAGTGTCTGAGAATGTGGACAGTACTTGTTGGCTCGCAGAGGCTATTAGAAGATGCCCAGGCACCCAGTTGGGTGGTGGCTGCAACTGAATGCCCAGCTTGGAGCATCACCCCCATCACTCAACTGGACAGGATAAAATGCCTCGGACAAAAAGAGCAGCACCAGTCTGAGCGCACTGCGGTGGCTGAGCAAAATGAAGCTTGCAGAGCATGTCCTGCTGCTAGCCAAAAGCAAAGGAGTTCATAAAACAGCATCCAGTCCGTACAGCTGCCCTGATGCACAACTGCCAAGAGCTGCCTCCCCCACACTGAGCGCAGGGCTGGCAAGGAGCTATATTATTTAAAAACTGACTCAAGTTCTGCGTCATTTTTAATACACAGCATTAGACTACATGTGGTGAACGGATAATGCAAGGGATGTATTTCCATGTCGGGAGTACTCCTTTTGAAAGCTGAGAACCAGCAAGACCACAAGCAAGGAACCTCTGTCCATAACAAAAGCAGAAAACACCGAGCAAACCAAGTCATCTTTTCAACAAAGGGCTTTTTTATTGCTGCAATAACAACGCTTCCGGCTTGGCACTACTGCGGACACATTTAAGCACAAGTGGATGAACAAACATCTGGTGAATTAATGCACTTCTAGAAGCCCAGTTTCTTCCCATAAGACACACCAGTCCAAAAAGCATGATGATCTAGACCAATATGGTCAAGACCGTGACCACCCACGGCAGATGCAATCATGAAGTTAACCCAAATTGCCTTGATCATAACCCCAATTACAAGGTATCCAATAAGTTGCCTGATACAAAGATACAAAGAAAATAAATTTGCAAACAGGTATAAAAATCCACTAATTTTAAGAATCATAGAATCACAGAATTGCTCGGGTTGGAAAAGACCTTAAAGATCAAGTCCAACCGGAATCTGACCATACTACCCTAGTAGTTCCAAACTTGCCAACCAGGAAGGAATAGAGAAGGTGTTCCTGTCTGAAACCTCTGAGCCTTGTCCTCTCCCTGCCTCCAACACTGCAGCTCTTTTCACAGGCAGCAAAACTCCCAGGTTGTCCAAGGAGCAGTGGGACTGCAGTATTCTTACAACTACATGTGGTACAGCATACATTCCTGCTCAGTAATGAGAGCGTAGGAGCTGAATCACTGAATCATTAAGGTGGAAAAAGACCTCCAAGATTAAGTCCAAACGTCAACACATCCCCACCATGCCTACCAAACCATGTCCCTCAGGTCCTTTTCTTGAAAATCTCCAGGTACAGTGACTCCACCAATTCCCTGGCCAATCTGTTTCAATATGTCATCACTTTCCAAGAAGAACTTTGTCCTGACGAGTTACTAAATTACCTAAAGATCTGTTGGACATGTGCATTTCATGGGGTAACTGCATCTTTATTTTAACCTAAGTCACTCAATCTAGAGTTCTTTTAGATAACACAGGGATGCATTTTTGAACCAAAGCTCATCATTCCATCAGAACTGCAGCAGCAAGAAAAAGGGCAAAAATGCTACTAAAGGATTTAACAATAAAAGACAAGAAAGTTAACACCAGTTTTACCAGGTCATGACTTTTCAGAAGTTGAAATTTTGTGTTTGTTTTCCATTTATTAGAAGGACATGCTGCTGGCAAAAACATGGACAAATTATAGGTGGGTTCATAGCACAGATCTCTGCCAGTGAACTTCTCCTTGGCTAACATTAGATACCTAATAAACCCAACCACGACATCATCACATTTGATTTAACTACGTGACAGAGGCAGAGAACTCTTTGGCGTCAAGATTAATTATGATACAATAGAAAGTCCATCAGCTTTCAGTCCTGTAAATATTAAATATTAACTCTCAAAGGCAACTTCAAAACATGCTCATTTTTTCAAGGGAGAGAATTGTTTATCCTCTCAATACCATGACTCAGCTACTCTGATTACTACCCAACTTCGCACCCCCCCCCTTCTTCTCATAATGAGATTACAAAATAAAATGATTACAGCATATTGCAAATAACACATCAGCCTATAGATTCCACCCCACAGCCCAATTCCTCTTTTACCATATGTAATTACCCACTAATTTAGACAGTAAACTCCAGTAGTTTCCTTTCATTACGGTTACCCTATAGCAGAGTTTGCACAGGTTGCTGCAAATACACCGCACAGAAAATAATGTGAGCCCTTTTTGAGAGGTGCAGTGCATGAGGGTGTACATGTGAGAACAAGGAGAAATTGGAGAAGCTGGTGCTGCACCCTTCTTAAAAGGGCTCTATCCGCATTTCGGTTGATCATGACACTGCCAGTGCTGACTGTAGTGTGGTAATCAGTGGCCAATAAATAGTAGTTAAGTTTTATTTTGCAAAGAAGGTGGTGAGGCATTGAAACACGAGGTCCAGAGAGGTGGTGGATGCCCCGTCCCTGGAGATGTCCAAGGTCAGGCTGGACAGGGCTCTGAGCATCCTGATCTAGCTGCAAGTGTCCTTGTTCACTGCAAGGGAGTTAGCCCTATGTGGGGTACTGTGCCCGTCTAATGCCCCCAGCACAAAAAAGATGTGGAGCTGTTGGAGAGGGCCCAGAGGAGGACCACGAAGATCAGGAAGGCTGATCTCTCATGAAGAAAGGGAGATGGGTTTGTTTAGCTTGGAGAAGAGAAGGCTCCAGGGAGATCATACAGCAGCCTTTCAGCATCTAGAGGGGGACTACAACAAAGCTGGAGAAGGACCTTTAAAAGGTCCTTTAAAGGGATCTTTTCCACTCTTTATCAGGGAGCGTAGTGATAGGTCAAGAGGGAAAGGTCTTAAACTAAAAGAGGGAAGATTTAGATTAAACATTAGCAAGAAATTACTCAGAGTGATGAGGCACTAGAACAGGTCACCCGGGGAAGCTGTGGATGCCCCAACTCTGCAGGTGTTAAGGACCAGATTGGATGGGGCCCTGGGCATCCTGACCTGGTGGGTGGCAACCAGCTCATGGCAGGGGGGTTGGAACTATGATCTTTACAATTTCATTGAATTCACAATATACTTCATGGATCAGTGCTTAAAGTTTCCAAGATGAGTCTTTCTGGCTTGAGCCACACTAGATCATCATGAGTAATCATGCACTTGAGGACACAAGGATTGATGACATGAGTCAACCTGAATAACTGCCTTAAAACAGCAAACCATCTTCAAATGCAAAAATGCTTTCTAGGGTTCGATGCTGGATCAGTAATGTTTGGATTCCAGAGAGTACTCCTATGCAATCACTGCCTGACTCCCTTTGCTCTACTCTGCCAACAAAATCCCATTCCATATCTGCATTCAATTATTTATTCCCCGTTGTGATCCATGACTTGTGAGTAACCGCTCACAACTATTACCATTCTTAGAGTGAGAGAAAGGGAGAGAAAGAGGAAAGATCTCTATCACAGCTCCATAAAACAACCTTGAATTTGCAAACAGGTCAGACAGCTGCCACCATTTGGCTAGAAGATAAATACCATCACCTTCAGGATCTCTAAATGCAGACGTAACTCACAACAGCTCCTTCTTCTCTGCTTAAATAAGAGGATATCTTGGCTTGCCTGTCTTGCAGAAACCTCACAGAACACTCAAAACAGCTGCAGAAATGCTGGCTGCCATCCTAAAACAGCACAGAAACCTGTCCATGTGTAGAGAAGGTGTTTTAATACGTATAGAAAAAAAATCCAGAGCTGGCAAAGCGTTAAGCCCATGGATGCAGCCAACTCAGAATATGCTGATGTGCCCTGAAAACCACAGACTGAAGCCAGAGCTGCCAAAAAATCTTGCTTGACACAGGGCAGATTCACTGGCAGCTCAATGCATAAGTTAAGGTGGTGCACAAATGTCTTCACTTCTAAGACACACTTGATTTTGGATGCTTTTTTTCTGCAAACTCCAGGTCAAATAATAATAAATAAAAAACCAATCCCTCCATTTCTTTAAAAAAATGTAAATGCATAAATAAAAAAGGCTACATTGTCAGTCACGCCATAGTATCTCAACCTGAAGTTGGGATACCTATAGGGAGAGCAAAGACAGTTTCATCTTTTCTCTATCCTACCTGAGCCACAAAACAGGACACTGACAACCTGGACAGTATATGACAGCAGTCACCAGCAGATTTACAATGCTACAGGAGAGTGTGGAGAGGGATCAACGCTGCATTTTCATAGTTCATGCACTGTCAGGTGCCAGTGCTGGGTTCAAACACCTACCCAGGAAAGCTCTCACCAGTCCCTTAACAGACGGTAAATATTAAGCTCATTTCTGAAAAGGACAACCATCCACGAGCTGTCCTTAACAACAGTCACAACTGTATGTCTCTGCGTCCTCTCATATCTCAAAGCAAAGGTAAATTGTTCCTTACCATTCAGGTTTCAACTGTCTGAGGAGCACTCCCAAAGCTCAAGAAATGATACCAATGTTCACATCTAAGGATGGAGAATGTTCTCTCTCATTGCACACTCTACAATGCCAACCCAAACCATGCACATGATGTGGGAGAACATCTTCCTACTTTCTAGAGGAAGACCAGGGACCAGTTACATGGAGATGACATTTCTCAAGGGAGACAACTGAAGAAGCCGAGAGTGGCAATTATTTCAGTGCTGAAGAGATGAAAACAACAACCCAGTGAACTACCCATCCCAACATACAGCATCAATCATAGAATCATATCATAGAATGGCCTGGGTTGAAAAGGACCACAATGATCATCGAGTTTCAACCCCCCTGCTATGTGCAGGGTCGCCAACCACTAGACCAGGCTGCCCAGAGCCAATGTGCATTCAAACAAAGTTGTCCTTTCAAGGAAGGTTTGCTACTCAAAACACTGCTGTGGTTATCTTGTTCTCCAGCAGTAATGCAAGCTTTGATGCAGAGAAAAAGCAAGAGATGTGACTGGAGGTAAAGCCAGTCTGGTTAACTGAGAGAAAATCACCACAGGAGTGAAATCACACTTAAAATAAATCCACTGCTTCAACATTACCCAAGAAATTGGTTTGAGAAACCACAAAATATGCTAATAGCCCAGTAATGCTTCTCACTGATGTAAGATATATGTTGTACTGAAAACTAAACCTCAGGGCATCCCAAGTAATGAAGTTGTGGATTCAGATCATATTTGCTCAAAACACTGGGAGCAGCTTTTTTAGGGTCACCATAGCGTTCACATGCTGACAGCCAGGACAGCAACCAAAACACCTTATTTTCCTCTTCTACACACTCAGCAGAATCCTATAGAGCATCACTATGGCTGAATAACCACAGCGTGGAATGAAGATATGGAAAAGTATGCTGGAAGAGGAGCAACCCAAGTCAACAACACTACATCTATGCCCTCATATATGCCCTTGGACAAGCAGTGTGCCCAATCCTTAGCGACCCTAAAGACAAAACCAGGATCCAAATGGAAAATAGCCTTTGTAGCCCTTGTCTGAATGCTCTCTAATAGTTTTATGTCTTTCTTATACTGTGGTGCCCAAAACTGCACACAGTGCTAGAAGTGAGACCACACCAGCACAGAGCAAAGCGGGGCAATCACTATGTTTATACACAGTTGCACGCATATGTACACTTATGCACTGATATAAACCCAATTTTTCTGCAGTTTTCAAGCCTCTATCTGAAAGCACTAATGCCCAGTCAGAAACAAGGAGAAAGAAAACCACTCAATCACACAAGATTAGGCCAAATGCCAACGCTGATGTTCCAAACACTGGATTAGTGATGATTCCACACACTGGAATAGGTTCCCCAGGGAGGTGGTTGAGTCACCATCCCTGGATGTGTTTAAGAGCCATCTGGATGTGGTGCTTGGAGATATAATTTAGCCGAGGGTTGTTGGAGTTAGGGTACTATGGTTAGGCTGCGGTTGGACTTGATGATCTTTGAGGTTCTTTCCAACCTGAGTAATTCTATGATTCTACGATTCAGTGCTCCTACCCAAACACAAATCCAAGTGCAGGCTTAGCCCCAGTTGATCTCTTCATCTCTTCCTTGCATCACCTAGACAGCTGAGTCATGGGTCAGGCCAACAGAATGATGTCCCCAGGGAGGACCTGCTGGAGTACCCAGCACGGAGTGGCCTCTCTGAACCTCAGCATCCTCTGGCAAACACTCCGCCATGTAGAGGAACAGAGCCTGGGCCAGGGAGCATCTTTGCTTTTGCTCCAAACTCTCCTTGCAGAAAAGCTGCCTTCACCAGTGCTCACTCTGTGCAGATCTCAAGTGCAAAGAATGGAAGAGCTAAAAACAACTCGGCTGTCTGGACTTTAAAAGTATAAGGAGGTGAAAAATACCAAAGCTGAGAAGGCAAATACAGCCTCTCTGCTGCAGGAGATGTCTGTCCATATACAAGGCTTTCAAGAGCCCATGCCCAACCTCTAGCTGCAATGACCCTCCCCAAACAGATCCCATAGACTCTCCTCATCACATGGCACCAGATCCATGGAATCTCTGGAGGTATTCAAGGCCAGGTTGGATAGGATCCTGGGCAGCCTGACTGAGTGGTTGGCAACCCTGCCCACAGCATGGAGGTTGGAACTAGATGATCTTCAAGGTCTCCTCCAAACTAAGCCATTGATTCTATGAATGCACGGAAAAATCAGGGAGAGGGCAAGTCAACAAGCGTTCAAGAGCATGGAGAAAGAATTGGTTATGAAGATGGATGGGTCAACGCATCAATAGTAGCCAGCACACTGTCAACACCAGCCAGGGACCATCACGAACATATCTCTGTAAGTTAGAAGGGACTTTCACACTCATCACGTTTTATGTTCTCCATAATTCACACCACCAACTGCCAACCAGCACCACCCTTGCTTGAGTTGGGCGAGTTAAGAGCAAGATGCATTAAGATATGGAGATGCCTCATCACTTAATCCACCTCTCACCACTAAAAATGTCTGCCCCACCACTTGCTTAACTATTACAACTCCAAAGTGGTTTCCAACGCATTGGTTCTAGGTAGCTCCTAGAGGCCACATTCCCACACTGCCACACAATCCTTTATATCACACAGAAGAAAAAGCACAGCAAAGCAAGAGTTGGAAAGGAAAAACTATAAAGCTGAGAAAATACGCCTTCAGCAAAATTTGCTTTAAGGCATGACTAGCTAGCACTGAAAGCCAAATACTGTAGTTTTCAGCTCAGTTCCATGTAGGAAGATACATTATGTCAATCCTCTCCATCCAAATACGGTGCCGGGGTCTACTCAGGAGAGCAGTGATACCACTGATACTCTTTACACATACAGTTGCAAGGCCATTCTGGGGCAATGAGCAGTGCCGTTTGTGGAAATCGTATCCAGAGCAAAAAGGGCATCCATCCAAGTGATTCTACACTGCTGCTGCTGCAGGTAATGTTGGAGCCTGAAGGAATTACTATGCAAAGCACTGCTCTCTCCCTAAACATGAGCCTTGCAGGTGATGAACCACAGCTGCTACCTCAAGGAACACTATGGACAAGCCATGTGAATCCACAGCTGCTTATACATCTTCAAGTGCAGTGGTAAACCATATAGAGGGAAAACTAAAAAGAACAGTTCCAGGAAAAGCCAACAGAGCTTTGCTTCTGCTCTCTTGGCCAAGAACGGAGTTGCCACTTGTGAATCTGCTGCTAAAGCAGATGGTAAATCCCCTGGGAGGTAACCTGCGCATCACAGAATTATTTAAAGTTGGAAAAGATCACTAAGATCATCTAGTCCAACCAAAGCATGCTTCTCTGCCAGGATCAGTCCTCTGAGCATCCAGGAGATGCAGGACCAGCAGTCCTCAGCCTACTTTTCACGCTGCATGGGGGGCCCAGCCAGGCTTTACTCACTTTGGCAAGAGTTTCCAAGAAGAGGAATGCCAAGTCAAACCCAAAGATCTACAGAACAATGTGATTCTCGGTGATTTCAGGGAATTTTAAGCACCCATGTTTCAAAACACTGCTATCATCCAGATTTCATCTTTTCTGTACACAGCTAGCTCTAGACATCAAAGACATGAAACCATCAAATGACAAGCACAGCGGCAACAGCAGGGAACACAAAAATACGGCTGCAGCTGAGACACCTCCAAGATAGAGTTGCTCTCTACATGAGTCAAGCTAAAGCACGACGCATAGGGACTCCTTCCCCAGCCTTGCCATCATATCTGAACATAGAAAGGAACATATCACCAAATCTTGCTCACTAGCTTTCTGTAGGATGGTTGCGTACTGTCTGGCTTGGCATAAAAATCAAGGCTGTGGGAGTGAAAAAAGACAACTAGCCAGACCACCAGCTATGCCTGAGTAGGTAAACAGGTGGCTTTTTAAGTGAGTTAGATAAGTGGTATTTCTAATCACGTTAGCAGAGACACTTAAAACAATAACTCCTGGCAGGGTTCTATTTCGGGGAGAGTTTAGAAAGAATAGAAGGCCTGTGCAGGAAAGCTTTGTTTTAAAAAAGGAGGAGCTGAACACCGGGCAGCCTTGTTTAGTGGTTGGCAACCCTGCCCACAGCACCGGCTGAAGCTCGATTACTTTTACAGTCCCTTCCAAACTAAGTCATTCTATGATTCTGTAAACCACTTCACAACTCAATTGCTTTTCTAAAAAATGAGCACGTGAAGCTGTAAAGCTGTTACAGGGTTTTAAGACTTCCAATTAGCAGAGGTGCGTAAGTAGGCGCTATCATTTGTTGCAGGGTATCTGTGATAGGACATGGGAGTCATCTGTTTCTTTTAATTGTGCTGCTTTCTTTAGGACTCTGATCTGGCTATAGGAGGAACACTCTGGCCACAACCCAGTTAAGCATTTCAGTTTACATTTAATTTGATAGAACATGAACAGCCTCATTCAATCGCTATCTTTGCATTTCTCACCAGCAGGCTGTCTCTTGCTTGCTTACACACACATACACACAATCCTACCTTGCAAGAACTTCCATTTCTATCTTTATTTCTAAGATCTCTCCCCCTTGAAACACAACTCTTCCTGGCCATAAAAGGATCCAGTCATGCTCACATTAAAAAATACTGATGCATCCTGAAGAAGCAGTTCCTGTGTCCACCAAATCACACAACTGAGATGCAACTGAGAACTGTGCCTCGTAGCTCTCTGGTTTTATCTGCAAACATTCAGATGATGCAAGATGAGCATTAGCCAGATAAATGGTGGACTCCTCAACATATACATCTACCTTGCACCAGCTATTTAGCAGGCAATATTTCCTAATTTACAGCACTACAAAGAAAATGCAGTACCCATTTATCAGTCTATTATCAAGAAAGGCCTCCTTCTTAACATACTGTACACCGCTTTCCTCAATTAAAGCCAACGAGGAAGCTCTTCTTCACATACTGCATTTAGATCCATCACTACTTTGGTTATTATTTACTGAATACAATAGTATTTCTAAAGTACTAATAAACCCTTCTTAAACAGGTGACACATAACACTTCTTTGACAGGTGACAGGATGAGGGGAAATGGCCTTAAGTTGCACCAGGGTAAGTTTAGGTTGGATATCAGGAAAAACTTATTCACAGAAAGGGTTGTTAAGCACTGGAATAGTCCCCCCCAGGGAGGTGGTTGAGTCACCATCCCTGGATGCATTTAAACACTGTTTGGATGTGGTGCACAGGGACACGATTAAGCAGAGGGTTGTTAGAGTTAGGGTAGTATGGTTAGGTTGTGGTTGGACTCCATGATCTTTAAGGTCTTTTCCAACCTAAGCGATTCTATGATTAAATACAAAGTTCTCTTAAAAATGGATGCAGTCCCCCCAGAAACAAAAAACAAACAAACAAAACAGAACAAAAAAAGCAGATAAAATCACAGCAATGATTTGTATCTGCCCAGAGCAGCAATCCCAGCCTTTGGTGACCTCTGCACAAACAGACCAAGCCAATTACACACTGTGACAACAGGCTTTCCCCTCCCGCATCAGCTCCTAGTCGTTGGCTGTGAGAAACATCGAAAGGTCGTGCAACAAATATCCATGTTACCACGCACTCCAGGCTACAGACAACCAACCTAGAGGTTTAATCAAGATTTAGATCAGATTGTGCAAGGTGTTTTGGAAACATCAATCTTATTGAGTTGTTACAGGATGTAAATCCCAAGCACATTCCCATTTAACCTAAGAAAATCACTACAAAGGAAGGCAGCTCAACCCTTTCCACTGCTTCCCTTTGTTTACCATAGACTTCATGAGTAGATAAGAGGCAACCCAGGTGTAGGTACCCCACCTTGTCCTTCAGCATACTATACCTGGGACATCTTCAGTGTTCTTGAGAATATAAAGCTAGCCCATGGGGAAGCTGGACATTTTTACAGTACTTCAACAGGTGACAGAAGTAACGTCATCAGCTTGCTGGAACCCAACAGACAGGACAAGAGTGTGCAGCCTCTCAGCTTGCCTCGTGCCACCCATGATGTCCTAAGGTGCATTTCCAGGTTGAGCAATGCAATGTTACTGAGCAATAACCACTTGGTTGTAAGGACTCTTTTTCTGCTGGGTATCCTAAAGTGCCATTCATTTATTGCCCTTTTAGGGAGGCAAACATGCAGCAGGGACTATGACTGGGGAATCTGTGTCCTCTAAGCACAGGTGCTTTCAGCCATGAGCCTCTTCCATTTCAGGAGCAGACATTTAGGAAGAGTATGATGAGCAGCAGGTGTGATCACTCGGTTTCTGAATTTTAGAGATGCACTTAGATCTATATTTCAGTGCTCACATTCTCATCATCCCTGTTCACTGCTGAACATTGCTAAGAGCAACTAAAACCCAGGTGATTCTCCACTGGGAGAAAGAAATACAGGAGCATGCTCTTAGACAGCCTGAAGCCTCACACTGCTTCTCCCAAGCTACAAGATCAGCTCATCCTACCCGTACCACAAGGGATTGGTAACTCCAAGTCCCATCTGCTACCCAAATGGGGAAGCTATTCCCTCCTTATGAAATGTTTACAGGGAGAAAAGCTACCTCAACCACCCAGCTCACCCCAGAGCTTTGAGTCTTCTCCAATCTGTTCCACCTACACTTATGAGCTTTCCTAGGCAAAGAAAAACAGTAGGCTGAGAGAGGAAAGATCCACCTGGAAAGCAAATGCTGCACAAAGCACCCCTCTAAAAGCATGCTGGGATGAGAATGCCTGAGGGTGATGCTGTCCACCTGTACTCACCACCGAGGATCTGGAGCACTGAACCCAGTATACGATATGCCAGATGGCAGCATAGTAAAATTCAATGAAAAAGGAAGGGAAGTCAGAAGAACCACATGTCAAAACCTCAGTGAGAAGAGGTGGACAAAGTCATCATGGATTTCAACCCCTATATGCTGATACAGACACAATGATGAAAATGTCAAAGGCCATCTATCCTTCAGCTCTATCATCTCCTTGGGATCAAGGTGACATTCTTTTCTAAAACCCAAAGCTAAGGTGGCTATTTAAGTGTTATACATCAGGTTTCCTTCCTCCCCCCACTCTTCTTTCTTTTCCATCTGAAGCACTCA
>PPHD01015352.1:0-16149 GCA_002909625.1 Bambusicola thoracicus | reverse complement strand
AGAGCGCACTACTTAATTCCTATGAGAACTCGTGTAGTCTATTGTTTTCTGTATGCTATACAGGGCCAATATGCAAAATAGAAAGAAAACTCAAGGAGAGGTTTTTGAAGAAAAAAAATCTACCTACTCTTTTTTTTTTTGAGTTATGTGACCATTGCTTCTCTACTGAAGGCATGAGCATAAAGGTCATACATAGTTCCTAGCTGGGGGATTGGGTATTGCTTGCAGAACACTCCGTGGAGCTGACAAACTGGCCTAAGGAGTGCTCTCCTTTGGGCCAGAGCTTTGACTTTGGGTGGAATGGTTTCAGAATACGGCAGTGTCATAAGCAATATTTGAAGAGCAGAAGGGCAATGATGGGGAGTGTAGCTCAAGTTTTCAGAAACATCGTGGCTGATCTCCCCCCCTCAAAACCCATACTATTAGATTGAGGGGGGCAAAATGAATAGGCTGGTTTAAATTAGGCATTAAAGAGCTGCTTTGTGCAGGGAGGCAGCAAGCAGTGTGATCGTGCTGCCACAGGATGTTGTGGAGACTGTCAGCTCCAAGGAGGAGGTGGACAAATTCATTGACAGTGAACAGATTCAGGCCGTACTGATGTGACAAGTGACAAGTGCTGGCTGGAGATGTGGAACATTTTCTCTAAGTATTTGTACAGCCAGAGCTTGGCTGTTTGTGGAGCATTAAACCAAGGCAAGTTTCCCCAAGCTGAATTCATTTGCTGCCTTCAAGGAAAAACGTGTATGGAAAACCTGCTGGATCTGATCCACCTCCAGCATCTTCTCTGTGCTTGGCAGCCCCAGCCTCCTGCTGTCCCATGGCCTCATTCCCTTGGGCTTGGCACCATGAGAGGCAGCTGCTGGTGTGATGGGGCATCATGGATGATGGGCTGTCCCTGCTGATTGGAACAAGGGGTTCGTAGGGCATGGTGTGAGGAATTTGTATCACGCAGCTGGCTGCTCTGGGACTCTGTTCTTGGCTGCTGTGTGCACAGTGAAGGGAGGACAATCCTTCCCCGTGCATGTCACCCTTCATAACACCACTGTCCATGAGAGAAACAACAGAGTCCATTTTTCATCTGGCCGGGGTTATTTCGGTGTGGCACTGCACTCTATCGTCCTGCCCAAATGTGTGAATGAGCTATGGGGTGAAGCTGGGGTGAATAGACCCAGCTCTGTTCCTGAATGACTGCGGAAAATTCCTTCAGAGGTGTGATGTGTACACAGAGGCTATTGCAGGCTTCCTGAAGGCTGCTACACCTTCCACCATTGATGAGCCCGTGGGGTTTCGCATGTGGGATTATTACAGGGTGCCCTTTTAGCCCCTTCTCACACGACACCGTTTGCATTTGTTCTCCCTCCGGAGAACAGGAGGGAGAGAACAGTGGGATATTCAGGGGGTTAAAACCCCTGCACTTAACGAAAATGAAATGGGATCTCATGCCAACTGTGTGATTCGCACTCTCCTCGCTTTGTGTGCAACTTCAGGGCTTTCCCCCTGCTCTCTTTTAGGTGATTAATTCCACCTCCTGCTAAATGGATTTACAATTAAAATGGGCTTATTTGTAGCGGCCACTGAATCTCACCCCTCCCCCTCTTTTTTTTTTATTTAAAAAAAAATAATTGAAAACATACCCCAACTCAAGCTGGCTGTAAGTATTAATTTTCATTTCCACAGAATGCTCTGTCTCCAGGGCAAGGAAGGAAATTCCAGAGAGTTAGCCAAGACAATCAGGGTTAATGTGCTCTTTAAGAAGTGTGGTGCAAGCAGGACCCTCTCTTTCCCATTCAAACGTCAGTTCAAGTGCTGGGATGCTGGTTTTGGTATGGCAGGGTTGGGTCATGGGGCTGCATTTTGTCCAGAGCAGGATTTGGGAGACCATAGTCCATGTGAAACAGCTATGGGAATTGCTGTGCAACTTTTCACATTGCTCAGAGGGGGAACATGTGCTTCTTCATGGCTGAACAAAGGCTGTTCGTGGTCATGTGGGGGTATCAGCGTAGGGAGGATGCTGTGTGATGATGACTTTAGAAGAATGTTTTATGGCATTGGTAATTCTGGGATAACCTCCCACCCCCTTGACCACGTATAGACCCTTTGGGTGAAAGTGTGTCATTCAGCTCAGTTTGAGCTGCTTCTGTGAAGGTGCATCAGAAATGGAAATGAAAACAGCTCCCATCCCTGGAGGCATTCAAGTCCAGGTCGCATATGGGGCCCTGGGCAACCTGATCTGGTGAAATTAAAGAGTTCCCCTCTTCTTTCCCACAACTACTTTAGAATTGATTATGTAATTAGAGATGTTTTTTTGTGAAATGGTATAAAACCCTCCAAGTGAGACTAACTTGCTGATCCTCCACCTTTCTTTAGTCAATCAGATTTGTTTTTTAGGTCTTGCTCTGTTCCCATCCTGCAGACAGGCAGGAACACAAAGTTCTACTTGCATGAATAGCTTTCAGGGTCATTCACTCAAACTCTTCTCATACTGCATATCCAAATAGCTGAGCTGCAGAGGAGTCCCAGGGCTAGTAACATTTACAGACTCACTGCAAATACAGCAGCACAAGGCCTGAGCCAGAGAAATATGAGGGTCATACTTTTTCCCCCTCCTCTTACCTCATGTGCACACTGTAGATAAGAGATGACATTGGTGAATTTGTGATGTGTTTTTTTTTCCCTGATGGAAAACCTAAAGTAATGTTTGAGTTGCAAATTAGAACTGCCCTTACACCATAGCCCTCATGGAAATGTATACTAGCTGAGGCTGGGAGGAACCTCTGGGTCCTTTTGGCCTGGACTTGATTCATCAGGGACCCCCACAGCAGGAGAATCCCTGATTTTGGAGATCCCGGGCGGGGGGGGGGAGGAATACGGCTTGGGTAAGTGGTGCTTTTGAAAGCATATCCTGCATTGACAGCTACATGCAGAACGGTTTTGGAAAGATGTCCTGTAGTGCTAATGCCTACTTACATGACCTCTGTTGCTCCTGTTTCCTCTGGACAAGGAGTGGCTTTAGAGAAAGGGGGCTTTTTCATAGAATCATTAGAAGGGTCCTTTAAAGGCCATCTGAATCAGCTCCCTTACAAGGACCAAGGACACCTACACCTCCATCAGGTACTCGGAGCCCCATCCAGCCTGACCTTGAGTGTCTCCAGGCACCATATCTCCAGCTCACGTAATTTTGAGACATGAGGTGAAAGCCATAGACTTGTTATTCAGCAGTCATGTGTAAAATCTGTTTTCCTGTATTCTAATCGATACAAGTGGTAGAGCTGGTTGTATGCAGTTGCTATAAGGCTGATCTGGTGGCTTGATAATTAACAATCTAACTAGGAGAATTGAGAGAGCAGAGTGGTGTGTCAGTTTGGGCATCCATTTGTTGCAATAGTCTTCAAATAGAGAAATACTTGCATTCACAGAATCATTGAGGTTGGAAAACACCACTGAAATCATGTAGTCCAACTGTCAACCCATCCCCACCATGCCCTCTAACCATGTCCCTCAGTGCCACATCTGTTTCTTGAATATCTCCAGGGACCGCGACTCCACCAGTTCCCTGAGCAGCCTGTTTCAATGCATTACCACTCTATCTGAGAAGAAAACTTCCCTTTGCACAGCTTAAGGTCTTTACCTCTTATCCTATTGCTAGTTACCTGGGAGAAGAGGCCAATTGTTGAAATACACTGGGCTGTTAGCACTGATTGTCTGCATCAATTTTTAGAAATAGCTACACCTCAGACAAAAAAAAGTGCATTGAAAATCTGTGCAGTTATGCTAGTGAATAGTAATAATTTATTCTTTTTTCTTCAAAGTATGTAAATAGTATTCTGAAAATGTTGTTTTCACCTGTGAATCCAATTCCTTTGACCATAAATCTCATGGCAGATTTTCTCATTTGTTAATGAGAAGCTGAGGTCCTACTTGTGGTGAAGGAAAGAACTGTGCACAAATACCAAGAAATGGGACGGGGATCACTGGAGATCATTCTGTCCAACCTTCTGTCCAAACCTCAAAGCATCAACGCCAAATCTGTCAGCACCAAACTGCTATCAAATGCAAGGTCTCTGAACAGTAGTATTCTGAAGTTTTCCTGAATTAAATTGATTTGAATTTGTTTATATGTGGTATGATGACCCTCCATGCTGACCTGTGGGGTTATGACAAGGGTGCAACTCAAGGCAGTTTGTGGTTCTTCAGTTCTGTGCTCCTGCACCTTCAACCTATGTGTGTAAGTTCAATGTATGCTGAAGATACTACTTTTCAAACAACACTAAGGTTAAACCCTCTGTAGCCTGTGCGCATTGCGATGTCCATTGGTAGATAAGGCTTTGCCATTGGGAGAATGGCAACAAATAACTTGTAGAACAACTATCTGCAGCTTAGAGAGTTGACTGATACCTTTTTTCTGTGCAGTACAAAAAACCTTGGTTTCGTGGTGTCAAAATGGTGTCTCCAGCCAAGTTACTTATAGCAGAATTATTGTTTTTTCTACCCTTGCAGGAGCAGATTTGATTAGGAGTCTGGGGTATTACTTTGACAATGGTGAATAGTAGCACTTTATTCCTACTAGGTCTTTATGCAGAGTCAATCAGTCTAATAAAATACATATTTATATAGCATGCCAAAAAGTGATTATGTCAAATACTGAACTTTTTGTGTGCAAAAAAATAAAATCCAGGTTAGAAAAAGAGCAACTTTGTAAAAGTTGTCATTTGTATAGAATCAGGCCAGGAAATTATACTGCGGGTAGGGTGAAACTAAATAGGTAAAAAAGAGAAGAAGGAGAAATGCAGTCTGTTCCCTTGTTCTGGTCCCCTTTGTGCTGGACCAGCCCAGCTTGAGGATGCGTCTACATTTAAAGCCTTTGTCCTTGTGCACCCAGGTCTTTGTGGCCCCAGTGTTAACAAATGTAGTGTAGACCTTTTTAAAGGCTCATTTGTATTCGATCAGCCAGTAGTTTTGTTGTGTCCAGGCTCCAGCTGTGCAAATCTTGCCATGGATAAAGGCTTCCCTGTGAGCAGTGATGTTCACTGCTGTCAGTGTCCTGCTCAGAAATCCCCTTCAGCTGATTGCAAAAATGAAAATACAGAATTTCAGAATGTTACAAATGGACCCCAAGCAGCACTTGTAATCCTCAGGGAGGGGATTTAGCAAGCTGCTCTGAAAGCTTCCCAGCAGCTGAGTTTTGTGAAAATTAAGTATCACCGCTGTTCACAGTGGGGGTATGCAGGTCAAGAGCAGCATGTGTTGGTCAGTGAGGAATGTACTGATGTGCAATACTTAAAATTGAATTAAAGGCCCTCCTGGCATGGTCGCTCTGGCTTTTCAAGTAACACACGTTTCTGCTACTGCACTGTAGCTTTGCAAGTTGAAGACTTTGAGCCAGCAGTTTACAAGAAAAAGCTGCAGTTTTTCTTCTCCAAACTGGTAAGGATTAGAAGTGTTGAAAGTTGTCCAAGCAGTTCTGGGAGTTGAGTCTGACCCGTGGGGCTGGATGCAGCAAGGCTCAGCAGGTTGTGTGGTGTCGGTGAGGGACAGCTGGATGCCTCTGCGCTCCTCCATCCCCCATAGCTGCAGCTGTTGGAGGAGGAAACAATCTGGGGTTGGCACAGGGGGCCAGGAGGAGTCAATCAACCTCCCCTGCCCAGCCTAGGGGCTCCCACCTCCTCCTCACTGCTCAGTAAAAAATAGCTGTAGCCATTTGTCATCCACTGTTGCACGTTTGCCTGTCGGTCTGTGCAATTGGGACTATGGTCCCAGATTCCTTCACCAAAGGCATTGCTCAATGGGATGTACGCTCCAACTGCTGATGACAACGCAGCCAAGATTTGCTCATCCACATGGACAATTTTGCCTCTTTATCCTCTTTGCTTTTCAACTCCCTCTTGCACTTTTCTGGATCTTGACATTTGCACTCAGAAGCTTTTGGTGTGGTTCTAACAGCCTCCTGCAGCTAGGGGGGTACTGCTGGAGTAATCGCTGGTCTTCAACTCTTTATTTTTAAATCAGTGCTAGTGAAGTGCCTGAAAAAGGTGAAAGATCATTCTCTTGAACAGGGATAATGATCTCTACAGCAGGCTGAGACCTCCTAATGGACCTACTTATTGACCTTATTGTGTCACCTTTGCTTTTTCTCCTGGTCCCCAGCCACACTGCAGATGGGGCGATATGGTGCTGACATAACCCTCTTCTCACAGCAGAATGTTGTCATTGTGCCTGCTAAAAAGCCAGTTAGACTGGAAAGGGATGGAGCACCAAAAAACATGTACTAAGACCATGGTTTTACAGAAAACAGGCTGTGGAAACTTGTCCAGAAACTGTCTTCTTCAGAATTCCAAAGCTCCTGTCTTTCATATTAGCAAAGCTTTCCTCCTCTTTTCACCTCATCCTCCCACTTGGTCCAGCTTCATGCTGCTTTGGATCTTTTTGTTGTGCAGATGAAAGTCCACCTATGGTTCTGCAAGCATGAAGCCATTGTAGCTCTGGGAGACCAAAGCTGATCAGCTGGAAATTACTCAGCAGTATCCATCCTTTCCTTCTTTTATACTCCTTATGAGAGATTTTTATTGAACCTGTAATGTAGGCAAGGGTTCTTGCTCCTGTGGAAGTGTTTGTTCCAGCTTTCCTGGTCCAAAGCTTTCTATTTGGATCCTTGGGTATGCAGCACTACAAAACTACAGTTTCATTTTGGTTTTCTTTTATTAATTCTCTGGGGACATCTAGGGAAGCAGTTCAGTATTTGGCTGCGGCTGATAAGTAATTACTGGGATGCTGGCATGAGGGAGAGCAATTACAATTAAACCAATAAAATATAACCATCAATTGCGAGGAAATCTCCCAGGGAAATGTGTTGATTTCCAAATCTTTACATCATGTTTTCAGTAGATTCTTAGGGACAATCTGAGCAAGGAGAGAGGCATGAAGTCAACAATTGCAATGTGTTTTCCTCTAAACTGCAAATGTAAAATGCTTGAAATGCTGCAGGAATGGGAAAAGCAAGCAGGATCTTTTTCTCCTCCTCCACTTAATGGTGAAATGCAGCTCTGATGGCTCTGTCCTGGGTTCCCCTGTGTAGATGGTGAAACTGAACTCAATATCTCACACTGCGTGTGTGAACACTGCGATGTCATTTAAGAGGTGGATGCTTTCTCCCATCACTTCTTCCTTGGAGGGAGATCTGAGATTATCACCTTGGAATGAAATAGCTGAGGTGCTAATTTAGTATTTAAATATGAAAAAGTACTGGGAATACAGCCCTGTCCCTATGCTTAGCATCACCTTGAGCCCAGGTCCAGCAGGTTTTGGATAGCTGTAAATAGCCTGTTTTCCTCCCCCAGCTATGGTGAAAGGTCAAATAGCTGCAGTGCTGAATAGTGATGGTTTGTGCTTCTGTTTCTGCATATTTGTTGAGTTCTTATCACAACCTGGAAAATTTTGAACATTTCTTCTTGGGGTGATGATGGTATCTTGGATTTGGGTCCCTCTCTACAAGAAATACACTGTGATCCTGGAGTGCCTCCAGAGAAGGGTAAGGGAGCTGTGAGGGGTCTGGAGCACAAGTCTTACGGAGAGCAGCTGAGAGAGCTGGGATTGTTCAGTCTGGAGAAGAGGAGGCTCAAGGGAGACCTTATCATTCTCTACAACTTCCTGAAAGGAGGTTGTGGTGAGTTGGGTGCCAGCCTTTTCTCACCCATCCCTGTGGTAGGATGAGAGGGAGTAGCCTCGGGTTGCTCCAGGGTAGTTTCAAGATGGGTATTAGGAAACATTTATTCTCCTCAGGAGTCAGTAGGCACTGGAATGAGCTGCCCAGGGAGGTAATGGAATCACTGTCCCTGAAGGTGTTCAAGAACAGTGAAGATATGACACTGAGGGATGCGGTCAGTGGGCATGGTGGGGGTGGGTTGACAGTTGGTCTAGGTGATCTTGGAGGTCTTTTCCAACCTTAATGATTCTATATCCTGAGACCCCATACTCATGCTAAGAGTTAGGAAACGGATATTTTACATGTCCACAGTCTGAACCTCTCCATCTCAAGCAAAATACCAAGTGCATGATTTCTTAGATCATGAAATTGAATCTCAGGAGGTCTGCAACACCCAGAAGTTTTTCTCCGGCCTGAAAGTTTCTTTGTTGGTAGGAGCAAGGAGGCGGAACTGAGACTGCATAAAACATGATAGATGTAGTGCAGTGAACTCCAGCTCATTTCATGGCCAATTCAAGCCCATGCTTGGAGTTTAGCAGGGTTGGTAATTCCGAAACTGCTGTTCTACGAGCACAGTCCTTACCAGTCTGGGCTTGTGGCACGGAAGTCAGTGACGTTGGTTCCTTTAGCAGAGGGCAGCTTGAGAAAAGCATGTAGGTGCATGTAGACTCATGTAAAACTGTATCATCTTCAGGCATTGCTATCAGTTCTCACAGCCCTGTGCTCCTTAAGTCTCATTGCAGTAATGTGTTTGTTAGTGCTTGCCAACATGCAAGACAAACTATGTCCTCCCAGTCCTAGCTTTACACTGTTGATGGGTCTGCACATAATATTTGGGCTCTTCTGTTCTCTTGATTCATGTCTCCATGCTCAAAGAGACACCTGCAACTGTGTCACCGCTGGGACTTACTGGAGGATGGCTGCAGAGGTGAAGGTGAGCAGCCCCATGGAGCACAACAAGAGGCTAAGGGGCCTCTTGTTGTGGACATTTGGAAATGATTTCTTTTATGCTTTGCTGTGCAGTGGATGGAAATGGGTTCCCCAGTACTGTGTACCACCCACCAAACACCTGCTGAGCTCTTCAGAGCTTCCAAAGAGCAGTACTGGCTTTATCATGGAGATAGTGGCTGGGCTTGGGACAGTGTGACCATTGCCATCAAACTTGCCAGATTCATCAGAAAACCTTATTATAGGCTTATCTTTGACAAAGTTTTGGTTTAGTGATCTGGAATCATTAATCAGGCTAATTTCAACTCATGTTTATTGGCCTGTCGCTGCTGTATAGCCATGAACAGCTGAGCACACTGAGCTTATCAGCTGAGTAATTGTCTCTGATATAAATGAATTGCTTTCAAAAGAAAGCAAGAGATGGCAGCAATCCATCATCAAATGGTCTGAGGGAAACCAGTAGATGTGTTCAGTTCATATGTGTTCAGCAGTGCTACTTGGTATTAAATAAAAAGTGAGGGCAAATTCCATCAAGGATCTAAATCCTGGGCTGCGCCCTGGGGTCGTGCTGCTTCTGGTGCTGTGAATCCTTTCTCAGAAAGGACAAATGTATTTATATACGTGTGTGTACATATCTACCTATGTATCTCTGACAGTGCCTTTGGATCCTGTTTTCTTATTGCTTTTCTTACCAAATCTTGAGACCTACAGACCCAAATGATTACTGGGCTTTGACCATGGCAAACAAGCTCTCCTTGTGTGAGAACGATGGGTTTAGGGAGGTGATGGCATAGCTTTCCCGGCTTTCTCTCCTTCTTTGCCATCACTTCTCCTGGATGTCCAACACTCTCAGAATTACCCTGGAAAACAATGCAAATCTTGCAACTGTAACATCCAGCTGTCACTATGACCAAAAGTAAGTTTCTTGAGTTGTAAAACAACTCGAGGGTGGTGAGGCACTGGCACAGGCTGCCCAATGAAGTGGTGTCTTCAAAGACATCCATGGTCGGGCTGGACGGGGCTCTGAGCACCTGGTGGAGCTGTAGGAATACCTTCTTATTGCAGGGGAGTTGATCCAGATGGTCTTTAAGGGTCCTTTCCAACTCAAGTAATTCTATGAGGATGCTACAGGCAAATGGTGGGAAAAGATAGGAATAGACTGTTCTAAAACAGGGGGAAAAAAATCTAAGCAAGGCTCTGTGCTCTATCCCTGCCCTACAAAACTGCTGCAGCCCTGAGATGAGGAAGGAGCTGGGAAGCTGGGTAGTTTTTCTTTGCAAATGGCCACATGAGCCATGTGTGTCAGAGCAGAAAAAACTGGAAAAAGAAGGCACACGTACCTGCTCGCAAAGAAAAGCCTGTTTGTGCTGCTAGCACACTAGGGGAAATTGTTGAGGAACAGTTCATCCATGTAAAAATATGACCTGTGCAAGGCTGCCAAGGCTGGTTAGAGCTGAGCGGATTCGTTGTCTAAACGCGGGTCAGACAAATTATTGGTGCCTAGGGGCAGCTTTCAGTTACACACACCTTTTTTTCCCCTATAATTTATAAAACTTATGGACAGCAGGATACAGGCAAATAGCTCATTGGGGTCCCAGTTACTCCTTCCTCTTTCAAATTCCTTGGTCTCCTTGTGGAAATGCCCTTGCTATCGCTTTATTTATCTTCAGACTTGGAGCAGATCCTGGGCTGGGCTGGAGGAAGAGAAGTGCTTTTCTGCAAGAGCAATCACTTTAATGGTCCCTTTTTCTTTTTGGCTTTTTGATAATAGAACAAACAATGTCTTGTTCTGGTTTTTTAAAGCTTTTAGTTTGTAGGAAGATGCATATTTGTCAGGTTGCTTCAAAGCTGGGTTTTAATCATCTGCTCTGACTTCCTGGATAACACAGAGCTCATTTCTGCTAGAAGCCTACAATTCTTGCTAACACAGTGCCTTCTTTAAATACACCCTGATTCAAGGCAGAGAGCCCCCTGAAAGGTCTACACAACCAATTTCGAACAAATGTACCAAAATCTAAGGCTAGAAACCAGTGTATTCCTTGCTCTCCTAATTATAAGGCAGCTCAAGGAAAAGGAATAGCCATGCTCCCACCTTTCTGCTTGCTTAATTTCTTTTTTATAGAGAAAAATGGTTTACAACCGTGAGTTAAGAGTCAGGGCTCCTGGGTTCTTTTCCCAACTTAGCTACTGACTCATATTACGTTTGGCAAATCATTTAACATCTTTGCTTGGCTTTCTGCTCCGTAAGAGAGATGTAATAATACTTCAGTGGCTTAATTAACTAAACCTTGTAAAGCACTTTGAGATTTTTGGATGAAATTGTTCTAAATGGTGCTAAATATTGTGGTAGTGGAAAAAAAGCATAGTAGTGAAGCACAACATTCAGCAGGTGGTATGGCAAGGAGAGATGGAATCATATCATAGAATCACAGAATGGCTTGGGTTGGAAGGGACCTCAAGGATCATCAAGCTCCAACCCCCCTGCCACAGGCAGGGCTGCCAACCTCCACATTTAATACTAGAAGTAGTGAAGCTTATGGGGATGCCTAGGGAAACTAAAATCTCCACCTGTGTTGCCAAGGATGTCTTTCCTCAACAAGTGATGAACATCACATGTTTGGAAGTGTGGGGAGATGCATTTTGACTATGGGCAGTGTGGATGGGTTAGGCTGTGCTGCAAGGCTTCCATTTCAGTTTCATAGAGTCATAGAATCATTAAGGTTGAAAAAGATATCTGAAATCATCTAGTCCAACTGCCTGCCCATCATCAGTATTGCCTGCTAAACCATGTCTGTAAGTACTACCGTTTCCTTAAACACCTGCAGGGCCAGTGACTCCATCACTACCTTGGACAGCCTGTTCCAATGCATTACCACTCTCTCTGAGAAGAAGTTCTTCCTAATATTCAATCTGAACCTTCCCTGAGGCAACTTGAGTCACTCCCTTTTGTCCTATCAACAGAACGAAGCAAGAAAACTGCACTGCAAGAATGGAGCAAACTTTTGTGCTTTGGCTGCTTCTTTTGCTGCATCTCTCCTGAAGCTGGTGGAGCTGCTTATGAGCGACCAACAGCCCCAAGCTCCTGCAAAGACCCCAAATGCTTTCATTGCATCCTCCAAAGAAAGGTGATGGATAGAAACAAAGGTGTTGGAGCTGCTGTGTCACTCAGAGCTGGACCACAAAGCCACTCCTGGCCTGTTCCATCACTCAGTAGGACAGAGAAGTTAACAAGTGTGCTGTAGGAAGCAGGGCCAGGGTCCTGCCATATGGGCAGAGAGGGAATCTGAGTGCTTGCCTCCCAAGCCTCATTTTTTTTTTTACTGTTGATAAGCAATCCAGCTTGCAGCACAGAGGGAGTGAAACGAAAAGGAGGGAATAGCAGGGAGAGGATAGGAATTGCAAGGCATGTGGTTTCACAGGCTCACTGGGTGCACAGCCACGGGGTGTTGAAATATTTAAAGGGATTCAAGATAAATAAATCTCGCCTGGGTCCTGTCTCAGCAGTGCCTGTTGGCATAACTCAGCGTCAGAGCAGAGAGTAACCCGCTCTTACAGGCAGCGTGTGACTTGAAACAAGCTAATCCATCACTCACTTCTCCACCCTTGCACTCGCCTTGCTCTGTCTGTGATAATTTCTAATCAGTGTCTGGGTCCAGGTGTCACTGTAGCAGCTGTTCCTGACTCCATGGAGCAGAAATCTCCCCTTGCCAAACATAAACCCATCCATACTGTAGTTAGGTCAGAGGCCAGCCTTAGCCTCTGTGTATAAGTCGTGGACCCAGATGGGGCTGCCCTGGGATGAAGGCTGCCCTGACACCATGCTTGCACCCAGGGTCACTGTGCTAGGCTATCTGTCCCTTGCAGCCTGACCCCACAACCTATGGCTTGTGAGCTGTCCCCTGTTTATAGACTGGACACACTTAGTGCTGGCAGCTGGCTGGGGGATGTTTTGAATTCCCACTCCGTGCTCTTTTTGTCATCCTCATAGGCAGAGGTGCATTTTCTATTTTAGTTTCAAGGCAAATCTGTCTCTTTGGGCACTTTCTCCTGCACTCACCCATTTTCCCCTAAAGCTTACATAAGCCTTCCTGGCCCTGGCGTGCCATTACCTCTACAAGATACCCAACCCGAACATCAGTTCATGCAGCAGGATAGGACTTCTGTGGACAAAGAATTTCATGAAACAGAGGAGAAAAGATGTGACAGGGAGCTACTATTTTTAAAGAAGATTTTCATTCTTTCTTGACCCTATCCTTCAGGCAGGGGATGGGAACAGGAGTCCAGTTTTTCTCCATATGACTTGTTAAGCAGCAAAAAGTCTTTGGAGGAGCAAATGGGATGCGTTCTCCCATTGTATAGTCTTCACATATGTCTCATTTAGGTGCCTCTCCCAGAAAAATCACTGGGGCAGATCTGGATTTCTCAAAAACAGATATTGTATGGACCACAGTGCTTCTCCACTATGACACAACTTCCCCTCTTATGGTTGATGAAGGACTTCCTTCAGCCATCTCTGTACTGTCTTCACTGAGCCTTTCTCCTTATTTAGGAAGAAATCCAGCAGAAAACTCTAACCACATTTCAGGTTGCCACCACACAGCCCTCACTTAGTTTCTAGTGATAAGGTTCATCTTTGAATCATCAGTATCTTCTGAGTTGCCCAATCCATGGCAAATCAGGTGTATATCATTCATAGAAAGGATGAGTCTGCTATCTCCCTCTTAGGACACAGATAATTTTTCTGCTGTTCATGCACCTTCTGCTTTTCTCTGTCATCCCAATGTACTGAAATGTCCCCTCTCTGCACTGTGTACAGAGTTGACCTGTCCTCACTTGGAAGCAAACTGCTGTGCTCTCTAATTGTTAGTCACTTCCCGGACCTGCCCTCTCCTGACTCTGAATGCTGTTACTGAGTCATGCCTTTTCTTGGCAGATAGACCCCTGAAGAGTAACAATTCAGGCTGCATTGCTGCCAAGTGTGTCATATGATTGGAACACTGTTGAGAGAGTTAGAAGAGGACAAGTTAGAAAAGGAGAAAGAGGCTTTCCCAGTGGATGCTCTGCTTCATTAGTGCCTTCCCTTTATGGATGGTTTGATGGTGGGGCTGGGCCAACACACACATGGGCTTCAGTGGGGAAAAACATTGATAGACCGGGTTCCAGAAGTTGTCCAGACTGAGTGGGTATGCCTCAAGAGAGGTTTTTATCTCTCATCTTCGTTTAGCTCTCTGTCAAGCCTGTCTTATGTCTGTCTTGTGGGAGGATCAGGTTGGATATTAAGAAAAATTACTTAGAATAAGTGGTAATGCATTGGAGCAGGCTGCTCAGGGAAGTGTTGGAGTCATCATCCCTGGAGGTGTTTAAGAGACAGGGAGATGTGGCAATGAGGGACATAGTGGGCATGGTGGGGAAGGGTTGGCAGTTGGACTTGCTGATCTTAGTGGGTTTTTCCAACCTTTATGACTCTATTTTGATTTCTAGTGTATTTACGAGGCAACACCTCTGGAATGGGCTGGTTTGTTGCTAACCTGAGGAAGAAAAGTCAGGCTAGATGAAGGATAGTTGCTCATGGTGGCAAACGGTGCCTTCTTACATGTGGAAGTCACGAAGGTCCTGACAAGTTCACAACGTGACATCCCTTCCTTCCCTGTTTCTTGCTGTTACTTGTTACGATCTTTAATTAAAAGAGAATGATAGAGCCTGTACACATAGGCTGGTGTACCTGCATCTAAATATGCGTGTGTATATTTGTATACACCGTGCTGATAATTTCGATGTTAGGTAGAAGAAGGAGGGGATGCACCAAGCCAGGGCTGTTTGTGGGCTGTAGATGGGTCAGGCCTGTGTTCAGTACTGAAGACAGACATGCTGGTAATGGAATACTGGGAAGACACAGCCTAACCTTCTGGTAGGCTTCTATTGGTTTGGATCAGGGAACTAAAGAGCGCTGAGTTAAAGACATGGCAGAGGAGATGTCTGCTGTGGTCATAAGTTATTGAGCCTAAATTGTTGCTTTCTGTTACGTCATTTACAGCACCAGCATCCTGACTTGAGTCCAGGGTGGAACTATAAACCTTCACAAAGAATATATTCAGGATTTACTATTTTTTCATTTCAATCCAAATCTAAGGAATTAGAATAGGATGGTACTTTGGTGGAGATAGGTGCCAAGAAAGTCTCAGAAAGAGTCAAGACCTGAAGAAAAGCATCTCTGACCTTGTTCAGTGCCACCATCCTTCTTGCCTGATGGGAGTTGGGAAGCAGATCCAAGTTTTTAACCAAAGACCTCTAACTTCAGTATATTGGGAGGAGTCCTGTTACTTTTCAAGGGAAGTCCACAGACAATGTGAACCGCTTGGTGTTTGATGTCCAGCCAAGGTATCTCTCTGCAGGATCGTTGCGTATGTTTGTAAATTGAACGTGTGAGACATAGGAAGGTCAGAGTTCTGCTCTCCATCTGACCTCTCATAGGCATAACGTCAGAGCTGATTGTAAATAACTTTTGTCCCATGAGCAGAGTTGTTGTGTCCTAGAGTAATATTATTTTAAGAAATATCTCAACTTTCTTGCACTTTCTCTTGTTCACACAGGTCAGCTCCAGGTTGGCTTTAGGAAGCTGAATTTCTTTTAAGATAGGAAGGTTTATTTTGGCTTAATCCCTGTCCCCACTTATCACTTTGTTTGAGTCCAGACTGTTGTTTCTGAAGTGAGAAGCACATTTCAATAACAACATGACCATTGTGTCTTCAGTTGCCTTTTTTTTTTTTCACTTGGGTGTTTTTGTTCCTCCACCAAGGCAAACTGTTTCTCACACAAATCAACAGTTGAAATGCACTCAGGGGAGTTGAGAAAAGCCAGGGCCATGTCCTCTAGCCCTTGATTAGCCCCAATTCCCTCTGCCCTCTGTGGGAATCTAACAGCACGGGAACTGCTGGATCAGGCATCTAGTGGTGAAACAAGCTGCCAGTGAAAATTAAGTCAATACATCTCCAGGTCTGAAGCACCTGGTGATGGTACCTGGACTTAGGAAGACCACGAAATCAGGTCTTGGCACCTCCTGTGTTATTAGACTGTTTGTTCTGGAGAAGTGTTGAGACTTCAGAGTACATTAAGGAGCTTGTGTAAAAACATTTGGAAGAAAAATATCCAATAGTCAGTAAACAACATGAGTGTATTAAAAATAGACCATGCTAAACAGATGTGTAATTGTCTTCCTGTTTTATTCCAGTTTCTAGTACAGCCATAGAGTATTTGGGAACCACCGCGGTATGTGATATTGCACAGTGCAAGAAACAGGATAAAAATACTGAGTGGTTAAAAATACACTTGTACAGACTGTATATAACAGCAGGACAAGGGGGAATGGTTTTAAGTTGAAAGAGGTTGGATGTTAGGGGGAAGTTCTTTACTAGGAGAGTGGTGAGGTGCTGGAACGGGCTGCCCAGAGAGGTTGTGGATGCCCCGTCCATGGAGTTGTTCAAGGCCAGGTTGGATGGGGCCCT
>PPHD01015351.1:0-16150 GCA_002909625.1 Bambusicola thoracicus | reverse complement strand
TATGCAGTGCTCCCCCACTTACTGGGTTAAACCACAGTGCATACACAATCAGATGTATTGAAAGGTGTAGGCAAATAACTTTTTCTTTTCTTTTTTTCTTTTTAATATGTGAATAAATAACCATATTAAAGACTGCAGATTTTGCTGCAGTCTTACTACTTGCACTCATGGCACGAGCTGTTGAGGAAACTCTTTTAAACGAGAATGAAGATATACTAAAACTTTTGGTCATCCAGAACCATTTATTTTCTGCTTCGTGCATATTTGGTTCCCTAACTATCTGCTCAAAGCATATGTTTATTCAGCAATGCTACTTAATAAAATTTTTGTTTATGCTGTGAATAAACAAAACATATGTTTTCTTAAGTTGGAACAGAGAATAAGCTCTGTACATCCAGAAGACAACGAGAATTTAGACAAACGCTAGTGAAACTTGAGAAAGGAATGATGAATCACAGAACTGTAGGTCACTGAGGAGAACTGTGTAAATCCTTGATTTTTGCAGTTTATTGTCAATTCTGAAAAATGACGAAAAAGAAGAATAGTTTCAAGTTAATCTTAAAAGTGATATTTAACTTTAGTCAAGCAAAGCAGAACAAACACAGAAGTGTTTTACAGTTAGAAATATAAGAACAAAAGTCTTGTATTTATCCAGAATCTAAATGTTTCTTTTGATTTTCAATACTATGTTTTTGTATTTTCCATTTTACTTTAAAAAAAAGCAAAATAATTCTTTTAAATAAATACCAAATTTGTATTTTGTATGCCAATGGATGAATATACCTTTTTTTCAGGTCTCTCATATGTAATTTAAAAGAAATGAATGAGGCTGAGTTCTGTTTCTGTTAATTTTCTTTATATTTTAATAATTATAGATAAAATGACATTGTGCATTTGTTGTTGTAGGCTTTTATTTTTATTTTATTTATTGTTAAAAGAAATGTGTTTTTTCTATGTGCCGTATTTTGTATGTAGCTTTTCATCAGTTTGTCTGGAGAAATTTCATTGAAATGAACCTCTTCCTGAACTCATCCTTCCATTCCTGTGTGTACTTGTCCACGGTTTTTGGCTCTGGAGTGTTTTGCCAGAGCTCAGTGAACAGATTAAGAATGGCAGTCAAACTCTTTATCCTTATTTATTTTCCTTCCTGAGTGCACAGCAGAGGTACAGTCACTAAGGACCAAATAACTTATACATTTGAGATATGACTTACTACTTCTTCTCAGCTGGAACTTGGTGTATGTGCTGAAAGATGGGAGTTATGTATCTCCTGCATTTGTCTGGTTTGTTTATCAATATAAAGGTTCACTGCCTTTTGTAAATTCAACTGAGTTTATTCTGACAATTATTTTGTCACTGGGGCCCTTGTTTCAGTCATAAGCAATGTAAAAAATATTCCCATTTATCAACTTCAACTGATGTCTCATTTTATTGAATTCCTTCTTATTTAATTACGAGATCAGTAGGATGGATACCCAACTTATATTTTCTGTATATTCACTAGAAACATTTTTCTAAGCTCCTGGAATAGCCAATTTCAATCTTATCTTCACTAAACTGAGCAGACCCAATTGTTTCAATCTCTCCTATGGAAATTACAGTGTTTCCATTATATATTATGCATAATATTTTTTCAGTCCTCTTTCCCCCCCTTCAGCTTCAAATTTATATTTTTTGAGATATGATAATGAGACTGAATGAAAAATGTCATGTGAGATCTCACAAGAAATTTCCACAATTATATTGTTAACTTTCCAGTATTCATTTTCAGTTCAGTCTTTATGCAACTTAATACTTTCATGTCTCTAGTTATTTGCTACTTATATTGTAGCGGCAGTTTCACTAAGCTATATAAAGTTGTTTTACATCTTTTTTCTAGTTATTTATTATTATTATTATTGCTATTTTTATGGAGTGGATACAACTAATTTAGAATCCAAAAATGTGTGCACTGTTGAGATTATTTCAATGTGCTTTATCAAGCATTTGTCAACAATAAATTTAATGGCTGAAATATTTCCTGTGAATAATTTATCTGATGAATTTAGTGCTTTCTATTACTTACCCATTCTAATAATTTTGATTTTGATAAAGAATTTGTCATTACCAATTTTTCAACCAATAGTTTATGTAAACACATTTCAACCTGTGATTGTTCACCTATTATTTACTTTGACTAGTCATCGTTCATTACTTATTCTAAGCACTTTCTGATAAACTATTTTACTCAAAAAGTATTATTTTGATTTCCTACTGCACTACTGGCATTTTTAAGCAGGAATGTAATGCATAATGATTACAGTGAATTAGAGAAAAAGAATGTGAAGAAAATGAAGTTCTTATTCATGTGCCTACATAATAACAAGGAGACTCATATGAAAAGCTGCCATCTCCCATACATTTATGTAGATAAAAATTTTACTGTGATCAGAATGAAAATGAATAGTTTAGAATATGGTAATGTGCACCTGGTAATGTGCCAGGTACTCTGATTTCTGAATGAGGGGCAGATCAATTAATTGAATTTTCTCTACATAATGTCCAAAACTACATTTCTATGAATAGAAGAGGGGTTATGTTGGTTTTGATTGGAAGTATTTGGATAACAAAAGAACACATAGAAGATAAAGAGTTGGCAGGTGTATCAGAAGCTGTTTGTGGATGCAGTATTGAGGAAATCTAATACTGAAGAAGGAGGAAAAGTCATCAGTAAATTAAGCAGAGAATCTCAGAACGTATAATGGAATACTCCAGACTGTCAAAGCTAGAGAGCTGATCACAGTGCAAAAATTGTGTAACCAGAAGTAACAGCTCATTAAAAAAAAATATGAATATTGCTTGAACCGGTTTCACTAAAAGATTTTCTGATGAAAATGTTTTTCTAACTACACATTAAACTAAGATCAGAGGTCTGTAGCAAGATTGCTATTCAGACAGAAAAAAAAGCAGTGAATAAAAATGAATAGAATTGAAAATTTTAAAGTGTTGGAACAAATAGAGTGGAAAACTTCCATAAGTTTAAGCTCTAGTATCTGTTCCAATTTTAATTTTAAAATTAGCGTCCACATACTCAAACAACTTCCAAATGAAATGAGTTAATATAGTGCAAACTGTTGACATACAGACAGGAACGTCATTATTATTTAAGGAAATGTAGACACTGATCCTAGGACATTCAATGAAATAGCTTTCTTGGACACCACTTTTGTGATGCTTCATAATGATTCAAAGGTAAATCCCACTTGTGAGGGGTATAAAGGACAAATCATGGTTGCAACCCTTTCCTAATCCTGATGGTGTACACATGCATTTATGCATTTACCTCTATCATATTTTGGTTCACCAAAGTTTTCCGTCAGTATTGACTATAGACATGCAAGTCTTGAGATCACCAGCTGCCTTGGCATTGAATAGTGAACATGTAGCCCAGTTCTAGTGCTCCTTCTGGAGTTAAAGTGTGTCAAGATGGACAGTTATCACCTCAGGCAATTCTCCTGTCTTGATTCATATTCACAGAAATTAATGATCAGTTCTACGTACTTTAACAGCACTCTTGATAAAGTCATGTTGCAATACGTTGTAGCTTCTGTAAGTGCCTCCCTTTTCTGTATACCTGTCAGGAGCTAACTTGCTGCTCCAGATAAAGCACTTAAATTTACAAAAGCACACAGTAAACACAAAATATCTGAATACAAGCTGATTAATTGGAAGCAGAAGAAATAGTGGTAGGGATAAAATAAAAATAAAAAGAATAACTTTTTGAAGAACTTTTCTTGCAATTAGTAGTTCTTATTTCATAATGTTTCACATCCACTCAGCACTCCCTCATCTTCAAAGCTGAATTAGTTTTCAAGGGTGTCTCCTTCAATAGCTATTGTTGGCAAAGTTTTACAGTAGGATAAGAACATATTAGTTAAAATAAGCTGTCTGATAATTGGATATTAAAGGGAATAAATTTGAGATCTTCAGTAGAGGAGTCTGTCCTAATCATTCAGTTTTAGGTATCTATAGGCACAGATGTTTCAGTTAAGAGAATTTCAGAGAGCAATTCTTGAAACTCAGAAACAATAGTCATCATTTGACAAAAAAGGCTAGTGGTAGATTAAGTAAAACGTCTCTAGAGTGTACTGTATTCCTTCATATTATCAGCAGTAATATCATCAAAAGAATCCACGGTAATATCTGAATTACCTGGACAAAATATTTTATCTTGTACTCCAACACTGACAACTATTTTATGTGGTACCCATTAGCAAACTATCAGTGGGGATTCAAGAGTTTCAAAGGTGATTTTTTCATTATCACTGAAGTACGACGACAATGGGAAGAACTAGATGAATTGTTATTAGTTTATCACAGTAGTCAGATTTGCTCAACAGGAATAATAGCAACAAAACTGATAAATCAAAGACTGAGAATACAGATCCCAGCTACTTGATCAATGACAAAGGGCAAAGAGACAGAGCAAAAAGGAAAATAAACATGATGAAGGAAAAGAAAAGAATCAAAGATATATTTTATACAAGTAGGAAAATAAGAGGAAACAGAAGCACCTTAGAAACAAGATACAAAAGGATTTTGTGGTAAAAAAAAAAACAAACAAATAAACAAACAAAAATAAAGTGCAATATAATTATATGATGTGCTCCTGTAATATGATAAAGAGAGACAAACCTTCAATGAAGATGGAGCATAGATCCAAAATCTGAGCAAAGAGATGAAATTATATCCCTCAGCTGATTTACTGGACAGCAAATACAAGAAATGAAGGTTATATTTAGAATTATTTGCTCTTTAAAAGTCTTTATGTATTAAGCATGTGTTTAAGATTTAAACACTCACTTAAAAAAATCTCCCAATCCATTGTAGGAAGGACACTGAACCCTGAACTGAAACTTTTACATTGATTAAAGCAACAGCAAGAGTGATATTCACATTATCACTGGATAAAAGTATCCTTGACAAAAGTTTGGTAGTAAAAGACTGACCTTTTTCTTTTAATGTTATCATGTGAGTTAGTTTTCTCAAACTACAGCGAAAAATTTGTGAGATACTTCTTTAAGCTTTTGTCAGTGCCTCACTATCTTCTGATAGATTTGCTCTTCCAAAGAAGTGTAATTTTCCTCATCTAGGATTAGGAGCACGGAAAATTTTTGGTATATCTATATTTGATATAGAGGTAAATATAAATTGCAAAAAAATGACTTTCATTCTTAAAGACTTGAATTATATAATTTATGGGGCATTTGCGTAGCATTATTTTATAATACTAAATGTATACTCTTTGGATAGTCACTTCTGATAATGTAGACATATATTTATATGCACTGCAGATGTTGAGATGCTTGGTGAATTGTGCTGGCATAAAGAAATTAACATACCTAGTGAGAAAAAGAGTGCAGGAGTCTTTCAAAAATCATGAAAAATATAAGGCTGTGAAAACAGTAATGGCAATAAAACAAGCATACAGCAAGTATTTACATTTTAATTGTAGAAATACTGAAGTTAATTCTTTCACTGGCTTTCAACATTGTTTTTTCCATTTTGGTACATTGACTCTCGAAGTCTGACAGAAAGCAGTATTACAGATGTCCACTCAGTTAAATGCTTTTTTTTTTTTGCCAAGAAATATGAGCCTTACTGTAATCTACTTCAATGACCCAGTCTAAAAAATATAAGCAAAATTAAAATTACATGGTAACAAAAATAAAAAGATCTTTTATGGAAGTTATTTTTTTTAAGGACCAATACAACTCTGTGAATATTAAAATGATCCAGAAACTAACCTTGTTTTCTAAAAACAGATCTGCATGTTATTACTCAGAATACTTTGCAGTCAGTTCTTGTTTGCATTTACTTTGAAGAAATTTTTGATTCTGATTTGATCTGAGGTAATGCTTCAATCTGCTATTTTCATATATCTTGAAAAATTCTCAGTGACAAAAATAAAAGATCAAATGTGCATCATAGATTTGAATCATAGTTTCTTAAATTATTAACTACAATCTATGATTTGCCAGAATTAGAACAAACTATATTGTATCAGTTTTATTCCTATACTTCAAATTGACAGAATCCACATAGAAAATATACACAGAAAGACTTTAAAATTATGTCCCTTTTCTCCCTTCTTTACCAACTTGTAATGCAGGTCTTGTTGAAGATGAAGAGTACCTACTTCTCTGGAGTCACATATTTGAAAATAAGTTTGAAGATGTAACTCTCATTGTGAAAATAGATATCCAAGTACATAGGAAGTAGAGACTATGTTGTGTCAACCATTATTTGTGCACTTTGTTTAAATATATTTTCTCTTTTGACTTTATGATCTGCTTATGAATATGGTTTGATATAAACAAGTATGCTAATTGAAAATTTTTCAGTGGTTCTGTGCAGGTAAATTTCTTCCTGTCAGCTGCTCATCATACATGTTCACAAGAGTAAGACAGATCATGTAGATCTAGGAATGGTGTGAAACTGTTGGATGCTGAAAAACTTGTTTTACGCACATTCTTATTTAATTATTTAATTACATAATTATTTAATATGCTGACATTCTGTAACTTTTTTTTCTGAAACTTTTTTTTTTTTCACTTTGTTTGAGACTGCACAACATCCTGCTCTCATTTATCTACTTAGTTAACAACACTGATATGCTCTGTGGACAATCTCCCAGTTTTCTGTAAAAAACTTTCTTGCTGAGTTCCTGTTCTCCACTGGGACTTCTAGATCACAACACTAAGAGAAAAGGTGAAAAATATTGTACTTTTAGCCTAGCATGTCTGTCTTACATATGCTTTGAAAGTACATTATATCTTTACTGCATTTTCTTTGGAGCTCCTCTTTTTTTTCTCTAGATGTATTTTTTTTAATTATTATTTTACAAGTATGCTAGCCTTCAGAATCTCCTTCTTATTCAGTGACATGAATCAGACCCTAACAGCTGAAGCATGTTCCTGATAACTCTGACATTCCCACTGAGACTTCTCCACTGTGGACAGTTGCCTGAGGATCAAGAACATGAAAGTGTGAGAATTCGTTCCATGTACTTGTACTCAACTTCACACCCTTGGTTAAAATTAAATAGAAAACCACTCTTAGAGATAACAGCAACCCAAAGGAGGAACAACCATTTTGAGAAAGAGAAAGGTGATGATCGTCTAAAGGATGGTCATCAGTCCTACTAATTAGTCCTTTTACAGTCTTATACCGATATTCTTCTGAGAGGGATAAATAATTTGATGTAAAGAAGATGACAGTATTCTCATTTTTTAAAAGTTCCAGTACAGAAATGAATGCTGCTATCACTGTTGATGAGAGGAATGAAATAGTAGCTGTAGTCAACTCTGTACAGTGGTAGGAGCAATTTAAAAAAAAAAAAAAAAAAAAAAAAAAGTAAAGCTGAAATGAAGCTGTTTTACCCTATAACTTTTCAAGCCATTGTTCAGTATATTTATGCCTCCATGATTATGCAAAGCATTAGGCTAAAGAATAGCCTTACATTCCACTAATGTCCTCTGTAGCTGACTTTACATCTTTCAGAGCTGTGAACAACTAATCATAAAGGATTATAAATAAACATCTCCTTAAAAGAATCTGTACTCCAGTTCAAAGAACATACAACTGCTCCAAACAGGACCACTGATTGCTATACCTGGTTGTTTTGCTGCAGCTGACATGAATGGCAAATAAAAGGCACAAAATACTTTTTTCTAAATGAAAGGAGATTTCTTGTTTGGTTTGGTATTCAGGACTTTTTGTCTTAATATATCCTAGAGTATGTAAAACATGTCAGTAGTTACTGGGTGTAATCAACATCCCATGTAGTTAACATAATGTGTACATTCTGTCTTTCCTGGATCTGTATTTCTAATGCTTTTTCATTATTCATCAATGTTTCTTACTCTGGAGTATTACTCTGTGTTCTTTTTTCACCAAGTACAGCACTGCTGTTAGGGAAAGATTCTTTTCCCTTTGTACTGATAAACATAGACGTGCTTCATTTAAAATCTGAATCAAAGCACTTTAATTCTTTATCTCTTGAGAGCTTGTGAATCTTACTGAAGTAAAATATTATCCTCAAAGATCTTCATGGAAGTTCAAAAAAGGGAAATGCTGAACAATTCTACATTTTTTTAGTGGCCTCTGAAAACATAAGGGAAGTTTTGTGAGATTTGCTACTATTGCTTGATATGAGAAACCTAAATTTCACTCTCCAGCAACTTGCTAATATCTGACTTTTGAATATACTTGGACAACTTTCAGTTAGTCTTTTCAAGCCTGTTGTGTCCCTGAACATCTATGTGGGGGCCAGGGGAACAAAATCCTTCTCACTGTGTAAGAGCAGAGAAAATCCAAGAGCACCTTGTGAAGGTGAATATGTACAAGTCTATGGAGTTGAATGACATGCATCCCATTGTCTTCAGGAAACTTGTAGATGTCTTGCCAAGTCATCCTCCATCATATTTAAAAAAATGTGTCTGTCAGGCAAAGTCCCTTGTTATTGGAAAAAGGGAAACATCACTCCTGTATTCAAGAAAAAGAGAAAGGTAGAGCCAGGGTAACTACAGGCCGGTGAGTCTCACATCTGTGCCTGGGAAGATCATGGAGCAGATCATTCTGGAAGAGATGTGATGGCACATGTGGGATGAGGTGATCTGAGACAGCCAGCATGCCTTCAGTAAGGGAAGATTGTACCTGACCAATCTGTTGGCCTTCTACAATGGTCTGATGTTATTGGTGGACAAAGGGAGGGCAACTGATGTCATTTATCTGGACTTGTGCAAGGCCTTTGACATGGTCCTATACAACATCCTTATCTCTAAATTGAAGAAATATGGATTTGAAGGCCAGATTGTTCAGTGAATAAATAATTGGATGGTCAGAGCCAAAGGGTTGAAGTCACTGGCTCAGCATCCAGGTGGAGACTAGTGATGAGTGGTGTCCCCTAGGAGTCTATCTTGGTATCAGTGCTCTTCAGTATCTTTATCACTGTAATAGACACTGGAATTGAACATACCCTCTGCAAGTTTGCTGATGAGTGGTACAACTGACAGTAGAAGGGAGTGATTCTATCCAAAGGGACTTTGGGTCCATGTGAATCTAATGAGTTTCAAGACCAAGTGAAAGTTGTTGCACTTGAGTCTGGCAAACCCAGATACAGGTCCTAGAGGACAAAAAGCATGACATGAGACAACAGTGTGCACTTGAAACCAAGAAGACCAAAAGTATTCTGGGCTGCATCAATAGAAAGGTGGCCAGCAGGATGAGGGAGGTAGCTGTCCCCATTATACTCTGCCCTTGTGAGGCCCCATCTGCAGTACTGCTTCCAGGTCTAGAGCCCCCAGCACTAGAAAGATATTGAGCTTTTGGAGTAGGTCTAGAGAAGGGCCACAAAGATGGTCAGAGAATTGAAGCACCACTCTTATGAAGAAAGGTAGAGGGAGCTGGATTTGCTTAGCTTGAAGAAAAGAAGTCTCCAGTACATGAGGGGAGCTTATAAGCAGGACAGAGACCAACTTTTTACATGGTCTGATAGTGATAAGACAAGGGGAAAATCTTTAAACTAAAAGAGAGGAGATTTAGATTAGTTGTTAGGAAGAAATTCTTTATTTAAGGAGGTGAGGCACTGGAATAGGCTGTCCAGATGTTGTGGAGTCTCCTTCTCTGGAGATATTCAGCACTCACTTGGAAGTGATCCTGGGCAATGTACTTCAAGAAGCTGGACTAGATGATCACAAATGGTTCCTTCCAACCTTAACCACTGATTTGTTCTGTGATTCTGTAATATATAGCATATTAACAGACTATATCACTATTATAAAAAGGTTATATCATTATTATGAAGTTAACACTGTTATTTTAAAAGCCATTGTTTTATACACTACCCAGAGGATTAATTATTTCATTATGTTTGTGCAGAAAACGGAATGTTAATAAAATGTGCCTGAAATGTTAGGAAGAATAAACTTTTTTTTCTGTTTTCATTTGTGCTTTTTCTAAAGTTTGTCTTTACCTGAAGACAGAACAACTAACTAGCTGAATGATATCCCTAGCAGGTCAAATAACTGCATGGCTCTCATTTTCATTTATTACACAAAGATTTCTGTTGAGAAGCTGCTTTGTGTTGCTTCAGTGTGTGGTAGAAGTTTAAGTCAACCTGATGGAGAAAGCACAAGTATTTTAACAAATTATAGGTAAAATTCATAAACTGTAAACCAGATCAAAATAATAAATCAATCACTGTGTGACAGAGCTGTAAGTAAGGTAACCTGGGATTTTTTTGGCCTAAGAATTATATATTGAATGAAACAGTACAAAATAATAAGGAAAATTTGATATGAAATGTGAATCAAATCTATCTACTTTCCTGCAATTTTCTCCCCGGCTTCATAAGGAAAAGCTTTTATTTCACATATTTTTGTTGTAATGCCCTTTTGACCAGAGCTGACCTCAGTTTTTCCTTGATAAAAATAAAAGATGAGAACTGTATGGTGGAATAAATTACTTTTCTTTACATTAATTCCTGTCTTGGGCTGGTTTTGAATGGGAACAAAAAATGCTATTGAGGAAAATTTTATGACAGAAGCATATCTTGACCTGGTTTCACAGTATGTATTCCAGTTGAAAACAAGTTAAAATTATTAGACCTCTTCCTGCTGCATTTAGCACATTTTGACTCAGTCTGTGGTATAGGTCATCTATAATAAATTCCTCTCATCATAAAGACTGTTTGGATTTTATTTATGGAAATTGCTGAGAAACCAAAAGAATTTAAATGAATTAATGGAAGATGAGAACTATACGAATCCAAAATTGGTGCCAAAACTACTCATCCTCATTTAATTATTCACTTAGAGAAAACATAAGTACAACAAGAAAACAATAAGGTTTGAGATACAAAACAAATATATTTTTTCTAGCCAGTGAGAAATACTGTTAAATTTCAGATATTGCTTCTCTCTTCTCCTGTCAGTTAGCCCAGAAATGAAAATGGAAGATAACAGGGATGTTCAACACACCAGACTTTTCTCATTGGCTTCAGTGCATCATGATGCAAGGTCACTTCAAAGCAAACATAAGACAATTTCATATCTGCACCCTAGGGTGGACTGGCGAAAAAGGCTCAGACCTACTAAATAGACTGTATGTTCACTTCATGCTACGTTCTAAAATGGTCACTTCAAAAAAGATCAAACAGATCTGTGTCTACATAGTCTAGTTACCCATTTTTTGGTTACAAAATGACTTAAAATTCAAATAATAGCAGTGGTTGTTCTGTTTTAATGACACACTCTCCTTATTTGATATGTGAGTAAACCTCAACAATTTAGGATGCTGTGGATGGAAAATCAAAAAATCAACTTGCCAAATGAACCAAACACCAAATGATATGCATATGTGATCAAAACAATTCATCTCAAAACAAGAACGATATACATATACACCTTTTCAAAAGAGTGTTTATTTCTGGTTGGTTTCTCAGGTCTACATGTGCATGAGCTAGGTCTTATCTACAATGGTCAATCTACAGATTATTCAGACTTCCCTCCACCCATCCTGCATTTAAAACAACAACTGACATGTGCCAATGCCAACCATAAAACATAATATATAGATTATGCAATTTGAAATAAATCCAACTGCGGTTTTGAAAAGAAAAGACCACCTCACCAAAGAGAATGGTGCTGTATATTTATGGGTCCCACAGTACAGTAGTTATTGCTGCAAAGCAGAATAGAATAGCCCAACCAGGACTCCAGCTGTTTTGGAATAATTATATTGCCTATTTCTTCTCAGTTATTTAATGAAAAACTAGACAATTCAAGCATCTTCCTTTTAGCACACTTCTCATTCTTAATTGTACTCTCTGGAGCTAGTTTTTAATTTAAGAAAGATAGGATTATCCAGCAATGCAGGGGTTCTACAATTTCTTTAAAATTCAATTTTATTAGAAAACAATAAAGTTAAACTGATGGTTCACAAGGGAGACAAGGAAAACAAAACAAACAAAACAAAAAACTAAAATCAACACAACTAACAGCAGCAGCAGCAACAACAACAACAACAACAAGATTAGATAATTTTGCCAGCAGTGTTATATCATTATTATTTAGATAATTTGGATAAACTGAAAGAGAAAAGGTAAAGCTTCGAAAAAAATGACAGCGTGCATCTGGAGTCAGAGACTTTGAATGAATAGCAACAGCAATTGGTTGAAGTGACTATATTTGTCTCCTTGTAGTAACAGAATAGCATTGCAGCAGGATGACCTGTCTGTCTAACAGATCATGGGGTTATATTCAGATGTGAGCAGATTGACTCATCCACCTCAGACATATGGAATTCACAATTTTTGTAGTCATTATTATGTATTACAACCTGCAAAAAATTTCCATGTTAAAGAACCAGTCCTCTCCCCACTAGACATGCCTTCTGCAGACTTCTTGCTGCTTACAGAGGGTACTGTGTTGCCTGTGCAAATGCTTCTAATCCATCAAAAAGCATTATTCAATTCTGACTCTCTGGTGCTGCATTACTGTGAAAGCAGGAAATTTTCCTGCAGAAGAGAACAAATCATAGAATCAGAGAATCAAGGAATGGTTTGTGTTGGAGGGGATCTCAAGGATCAACAAGTTCTGCCAGAGCCAGGGGCACCAACCTCCACAGGGCTATTCTCAAGTTCTTCTACTAGTCTGGGATTAAGTTGAACCTCATTAGATTCACACAGACCCACCTTTTGAGCTCATTGGGGTCCCTTTGGATAGCATCCCTTCAATAGAAGGCATGTCAGACATACCATTCAGCTTGGTGTCATTGGCAAATTTGCCGAGGGTACTTTCGAGCCCATCACTGATGTCACTGAAGATGTTGAAGAGCACCAGTCCCAGAACAGACTCCTGGGGGACACTGCTCATCACTGGCCTTCACCAGGACATTGTGCCATCCATCACAACCCTCTGTGTATGGCTTTCCGACCAATTCCTAATTCACTGCATAGTCCACCCCTCAAATTCGTATCTCTCCAATTAAGAGATAAGGATGTGGTGAGTGACCATGTCAAAGATCTTGCACAAATCCAGATAGATGACATTGATTACATTCTCTTTGTCCACCAGTGTTGTCACCCAGTCATAGAAAGCCACCAGGCATGACCTTCCCTTGGTGATACCATGCTGGCTGTCTCATATCACCTGCTCAACCATCATGTGCCTTAACATGTCTTCTAGGAGGATCTGTTCTATGATCTTCCCAGGCACAGAGGTGAGGCTCACCAATCGGTAGTTCCACAGGTCCTCCTTCCTCTCTTTCTTTTAAATGGGAGTGATGTTTCCTTTTTTTCCAGTCCCCAGGGACTTCACCTGACAAGTACAACTTTTCAAAAATGATGGAGAGCAGCTGAGCAATAACGTCAGCCAGCTGGCCCCATAAACTTGTATACGTTCAGTCTCGTGAGACAGTCTTGGACTTGTTCTGCCCTTACAGTGGGAGGGGGTGGCTATTCCCCCAGTTCCCACCTAGAGGCTCAGGGATGTGAGCTTCAATGATTCTATGATTCTATTCTATGATTCTTTGGAGACGAGAAATACAAGAATCCTGGCTTCCAATGAAGACTGAGGCAAATAGCTCATTTAGGATCTCAGCCTTCTCCATATCTGTTGTAGCTGTTTCTCCTTTCCCATTTATCAAAGGAGATACACTCTCTTTGAACTGTCTCTTCTGACCTATGTACTTATAGAATCCCTTCTTGTTGTTTTTAATTGTTGTTTCCCTTGCCAACTTCAATTCCATCTGAGCCTTGGCTTTCCTAGTACCCACTCAGCAAATCCAGACAACAACCCTGTATTCTCCCCAGGTGACACCCACCTGATTCCAAACAGAATCATAGAATGATAGAATTGCTCAGGTTGGAAAAGACCTTAAGGATCATTGAGTCCAACTGCAACCAAACCATAACAACAGTAACCATAACCCCTAATCCTAACTCTAACAACCCTCAGCTACATCATGTCCCCGAGCACCACATCCAAAGAGTTTTTAAACACATTCAGGGATGGTGACTCAACAACCTCCCTGGGGACCCTATTCCAGTGCATAACCACCCTTTCTGTAAAAAAATTTTTCCTGATATCCAACCTAAACTTACCCTGGCACAACTTGAGGCCATTTCCCCTCATCCTGTCATCTGTCACCAATGAGAAGATACCAACCCCGCTCTTGATGCAATCACCTTTCAGGTATTGGAAGAGATGAATTAGGTCTCCCCTCACCCTCCTCTTCCAACACTAAACAGCCCCAGTTCCTTCAGTTGCTCCCCATACGCTATACTCTCCAAGCCCTTCACAGGCCTTGCTGCCCTTCTTTGGACTTGCTCCAGCACCTCCATGTCCTTTCTGTATTGTGGTGCCCAAAACTGAGCACAGTACTCAAGGTGAGCCCTCACCAGTACCAAGTTCAGGGGCAGGATTATTTCCCTAGATCTGCTCACCACACCATTCCTGATACAAACCAGGATGTCATAGGCTTTCTTGACCACCTGGGCAGACTGCTGGCTCATATTCAGCTGACCATCCATCAGTACTCCAAGGGCCCTTTCCGTCAGAAAGCTTTCCAGCCACTCGTCTTCAAGCCTGTAGGCTTTCTGGGGTTCTGGTGACCAAAATGCAGGACCCAACATTGGGCTCTACTAAAACTCACACAGTTTACCTTGGTCCATCAATCCAGTCTATCCCGGTCCCTCTGTAGTGCCTTTCTCCCCTCTGTCAGATCCACACTCCCTCCCAACTTGCTGTCATCTGCAAAGTTACTGAGGGTACACTCAATCCCCTTGTGAAGATAATTAATAAAGATGTTAAATAGAAATGGCCCCAGTACCAAGCCCTGGGGGATACCACTCGTGACTGATCACCAGCTGGATTTAACTCCACTGACCATAACTCTTTGGGCCCAACCATCCAGCCAGTGTTTCAACCAGCGGAGTGTACACCCATCCAAACCATGGGCAGCCAGCTTGTCCATGAGGATGTTGTGGGGAACAGTGTCAAATGCTTCACTGAAGTCCAGGTAGACAACACTGACAGCCTTACCTTCATTCACTATGCTTGTCACCATGTCATAGAACAAAATCAGGTTTGTCAAACAGGATCTAGCATTCATAAACTCATGCTGATCCCCTGGTTGACCTTTAATTGATCCATGATGGCTCCCGAGATTATCCATTCTATAACTTTCCACGGCACCAAGATGAAACTGATAGGACTGTAGCTACCAGGATAATCTTTCCAGCCCTTTTTGAAGATGGGCGTCACATTTTCCAGTCTCCAGCCCATCGGGACATTCCTGGTTAGCCAGGACTGCTGAAGGATCATGGAGAGTGGCTTGTCACCCACATCCGTCAACTCCCTCAACACTCTAAGGGTTCAATCCATCTGGCCCCTTGGACTTGTGTGCATGCAGCCTTTGGAGCTGGTCCAAAACCATCTCATCATGGATTGTGCAAGGCTTATTCTGTTCCCCATCCCTATCTATCAATGCAAGGGGTTGTGTGCCCAGACAGTAACAAGTCTTACTGTTAAAGACTGAGGCAAAGAAGGCATTACGTACCTAAGCCGTGTCCCCATCTGTCTTGCTCCAATTTATAGGAGGGAGAAGAGGTTCTTTGATGTATATATACGTGGCATGAGATTAAGAAGCAACGGTCCAGATGTTGGTCCGACCAGCTTATTACAAATATTAATAAGGGAGATGGGGAAAGGGGAAGATGGACACTATTACGGATTAGGGTGATGGGAAAGGGAAGACGAGCGATAGAAAAGATAGGAAAAAGCAAGAATTTGCATTAAGCGGGGATAGTCACCACAGATCCGGCCGTATTCACGTAGCACGCCGTTCTGATGGTCCGAGGCCGAAGGGCAGGAGCAGCGAGGCTGGTCTTAGGCTACGAGAAGGTGCAGGTACCAGGTAGGTCCAGGAAGAGGCCGCAGAGTCTCGGAGGAAGCAGCAGATCTCAGGTAGCAGGTTCAAGGAAGTCCGTCAGCATGCAGGCCCTTCGTAGTGAAGAATCTGATGGCAGATGACTTGCATCGGTCGTGATGAGGAATCTGATATCAGACACCTGACTTCATGGTTGCAGGACCTTCCTTTTATTCTC
>PPHD01015350.1:0-16152 GCA_002909625.1 Bambusicola thoracicus | reverse complement strand
TTTTTTTTTTCCAGAAGACAAGCATTCTCAGCTGCACTGGTTGTCCATTTGCAGCTCCCTTTTATCACAAGAAATACTCCTGAGAGAACCTGATGCAAACCTAGTGCTGCTTCTATGCCCTGGCTGCCCACTTTTCGGTGCTTTTAAGCTACACAACGTGATTTTGAGTGAATCCAATGTTATGAATTCAAGTTTTCACATCTAGTGTCTGTTCTTCATATGTGCATGACATGCCAAATGATCGTGTATGACTTCAGAGTTTCTTGACTGTGTCCTTGGCTTGTGTATGTTGTGGGTCAGCATCATTTCTCCCCTCCTCAGCAATTAGTTGCCTTTGATTATTTTACAGATTTGTTATAATTTGCACGAAGCTAATCCTTACCAAAATGGATTTTGCTTTTCTGGAGAGATGTGAATTCACTGCTTAGCTGTTAATTTCTGTGTCTGTTTCCTTTGTTACATCTGCAGTCAGTGGAGTTTTCCCTCAGAGCGTACAATGGGTGTTATATCTTCTGCTTCCACTTATGGATGACGCCCAGATTAAACTCTTGAGTACTGTGCCTTCGTGAGGACTATTAAAAAGCGTGGCTATACTGTTACGTTTCATGGGTACAGAGCTCCTGAAGTGCTATTAATGTGACCGAAGGACTTGTGCATGTGAGTCAGGGGTGGAAGGGCTGTAAAAGGAAGTGAGAGGACTTCTGACATCTCTACTTATTGTAAATTTAACTATTGTAATGTACTAGCCTCTGGCCTCATGGATCTTTTTGTTCTCTATTGTGGTTTAAGGCTCTACTATACAGCATCTCATAATAATACCCATCACTGATCCAAAGCTTTATGATTTGTTATACGCAATATGTTTTGACTTCTTACAGGTTTTCATCGCTCCTAAATCACCTGCATGTTAAAATTAGGTGTGGGGGTTGTGAGGCAGAATATTCAGGCACTTATCTAAAGTTTGAATCATAAACCAGGTCAATGACTTGTTTAGAAAGCGGCAAAGAGAACATTGCCTCCAGAAGAAATGGCTCTTGTGGTCTCTTGGCAGCAATGTGTGGCTCTTGTGCTTTTAAACCTACACATTGGGTTTCTTCAGCACTGTGTCTTTTCTTTGGGGCTTCTTGGTGAAAATTAACTATCCAGATGTTCAAGCAACAAGTGTATTTAAGCAGAAATTAATGCAGCACTCAGTTATTAAGTATTTAATTCTCAGCAGTGGGCTGCTGCACCAGGGTTTGTTTCCCTGTATGATATTGGTAAGTATTGATTGGGTAGAGGGTTTACTTACACCTTAAAATATTAGAAGTAGGTAAACCATAATGAGGAAAAGCAGTTGGAAGAAATGAAAATACTGTAAGTAATATAGAAGTTATGTTAGGTAGTTCTAGTACCTGATGTTGAATAGGACTTTTCTGCTTCTGCCAGTGGTGGTGTTATTAGGCCCGTCAGCAATTTGGATACAAGACTAAACAGTGCCTGTGCCTGCTTTTCCCTGTGAGCCACGTGTAAGCAGGCACAACTGGCTGTGTGAGCCTGGGTGGCAGCTCGTGGGGCTGGGACATTGGGCTGCTCTGTGCAGGGCTGTGCCTGTGTCCTGGCAGTGACTTTGTGCAACTTTGTCATGCTCAGGAGTGGAGAACCTCACAAATCAGTAACGGATTGATGTCGGAGTACAACACAACCGATTCTCTTGAATGCCATTTTTGATAGCCTTCTTGTGCTGTTGTAGGAACATGCTATTTTCAACAGAGGCACAGGATGATGTGCAGCAATGTGTCTTTGGGGCACACGTGCCCTTTCTGTGCTCTTATTGTGAGGCCAGGCAGCGGTGTCATGCTAATAGGGTATATGCTGCTCCACCGTGCCTGAATCATCAGGACCCCATGGCTCACTAGATCTTTATGGCGTTTTATATGAGGCTTAGTCAGTGACATTGTTCCCTTGCGGCAGAAGCAGAGTGAGACAGATGGCAAAAGCCATTCTTGTGCCGGCAGAGCTGAGGAGAGACAGGAAAATAGAATGAGAAAGTGTCAATAGAAATGTATATGACAGGGAAGCCAGAAAGGATGGAAAATGAATGCATACGTGAAATGTAGCAGGAAAAATCAGCGTCCCGTCTCTTGGCTGATGCTCCCTGTTGATTTCAGATCTCTATTGCGAGTAGTTTTTCTTTTCTCATTTTTGTGAGTGAGGGCATGTGATCTCCTGGTAATATTCACTTGGCTTGTATTTCGTTCTGGCCTTGAAAGCTACAATTCCCTGCACATAGGGATACCGTGCCCCGGCGTGTAAAGGTTGCTTCAGCGTCAACCTGCGGTTTTCCAGGGGCTGTGAAGTGTTGTTGTCAGAAATGGGGAGCAATCAGAAACTGCATTGGATGAGAGTCACTTTTTAATAAAGCAATCCAGGTACAGACCACCTGTACACATACATGTTAAAAAAAAAAAAAAGTCCTCAGCGAGTCCTTAGTATCTCCTTAATAACATTCATCACTTAGTCTTTTTAATTTGTGTACTAGTCATTTTAAGTGGTGCTTTTGGCAAGTGTGAGCTGGCATTTATTGTGTTCTGACTGTTGGTTGCAAAACTGTGCTGGTTTAGAGCTAGCTGTACCCAAGTGGTACAGTCCTAGAAGTTTGTGAAGAGGAAAACAGCAATTCATGGTGTAACAATGGTACATTTCACTTCTGTATGGGCACAGATTAGCTTTGTGGTATAAATATTTCAAAAATATTTCTAAATGTTCCTGTCAAAGAAAAAAGCCAACCTCACTTGAGTCAGAAAAGCAAAATGCTGAGAGGGATGTAAGGATCTGGAAACACTGCATTGCACTGGAAAGTATGGTGTGGTTCCAATGAATAGCTTTTATCTACAGTATCCACATGAATGATTAGCACATGACTCGTCTGGTGTAATCTAATTTTATTAGATCTGATATGCATTCCTGAATGTCTTTTCTTCTCTCATGATTTCCTCAAATCCAAATCTTAGTGGAAATTGTTTCTGTCCTCTTCTTCCATCCTGCCCTGCCAATGACTGCTTAAAAAGAAATCAAGCTCTTCTAGCACATGTGGCTTTCTGCAGATCAGCTATGCTCCCTGAAGCAGTGATTACTTTACCAGATCAGTTTTCTTGGAAAGGTTTCCAAACAGTGATCTAATAAATCAGGTATGTTAAAATACTTAAGCATTCAGCAAGTGTTTGGCGAGACAGAAGGATGTTCTTGGAGTCAATATCCGAGGAATACAGAACACGTAGTGTCTCACTGCGCTGTTACTTGTTTAATGTTTTTCTGCCTGCAGATTTTTTCCCTCATTCTTAGGTTCTTCCTCTGGCCTGCAGTCATATTTCCTGAGGTGTAAGCATGTACACTAAGCAGGTCAGCCTTCAGGAGTGGCTTTCTCCACCTGAACCCTCTCTGTGCTTGTTTGGCCAGTGAGAATTTGTACTGATAGATTTACTTCAACTGGATGTTCAGCTGATTGATTCTGTCATCGCCTGATAGTTTTTGGGAGGCTTGGGGGATTTGGGAAGGCGAGCTGAAGCAAGGAATGGCCCATCAGTGAGCATAACCTTAGTTCTTCCTCTCTCCCTCCCTGACTGAAATTGGTTGTTTCCCAGGTGGTTGATAGGCTATAAGGAGGTAAAAATCTTAATGAGACATTGAGTAGTTTCATTGGGAGGGCTCTTCAGTAAACAGATGGAGACCTAAGGAAGACCTAGGTTCTTGGAAGAGATTGTTTTTATCTTTTTCCTGGATTTTCTGTATGTATGTACTTAAATATATGTATACTCTGTAACATAAATGGTTAGGTGTATATATACACATTTATATGCACACACACATACGTATATAAATATGATTTGGACTCTTGAAATAAATGGGATCAAGTTTTCTTATTCCTGCTGTAATGGCTAAGGAGTTGGCCCATTTCCTTAGAAAACCCCTAATTTTCTTTCTTTTCTTCTTGTTCCACTGAGAAGTGTTTTTTCTCTCCTAGCACACATTGCCAATTTGTAGAAAAGTAAGGGTGAGCCCAATAAGCAGAGGATGCAGTTGTTTCTCTGGCAGGGAGGCTTCTCATCTGTTGCTTTGTTCTGTCAAGAGTACTTGTTTTGCTGGGAAGTTCTTGTATCCTGCTGCTTTGCTGCCTCTGATGTCTGATAAGGATTTAAAATGGTTCTTTTTTTTTATTGCTGTAGCTCCAGGTGGCTCTAATTAGTGACTATGGCACTACTGTTCTCTCTCAGTGCCAACATGGAACAATAAAAGACCATCCCTGCCCTGAAGAGCTCACTGTGTAAGTGGAGGACAAGAGACAACAAGCAGATGTAGAAAGCAGGCTTGGAAAGTCCAGCACAATGGATTATGAATTTGGGGTTAGGCAGTAGTCAAAGCATAGCTAGCTTGGAGAGGCAGACTGCTTGGTTTGTATGTGATCTTTATCCAGGGATAGGAGCCAGATTGAAGGCCTAATACTGGTAATACCAAGACCACATATGTCTTGGATGTTCATGGTGTTCATTCAGGAAAGAAGGGAAGGTATTTCCTCTGGGTCTGCCAAATGCAACAGAGGGGCGAAGGAACTTGTGTGAGGAGTGCTGTGCTGTGTGCCAATAGGCACAAATAATTAGGCAAGAATAATTGGTGCTGCAGATAGCAGAATGGGGCTGCCAGCCTCCATACTTTCTGCCTGCGAGTTTTTTGGTTCTTTCAGCTTGCCAAATGATGGAAACAAAAGCAAGCTTTTGTATCTCAAAATTTTCTTCTTTTTGTCTTCTGTGAAAGTATAGGACTTACCTGCTCCAGGGATTAGAAGAGGGAACTTCACAGATGCAGACCTTTTTCTTTTTGAGTAATGGAAGACTGTGGGTAGCCAACAACACTTCTTGTCTATGCACTGACCTCAGGCTTCCTCTGCAACTGAGTTATTTCTCTTACCAGTACCCTCACGTGATGCTATTGCTTGGACTCCAGACATGTTTGACCTTACTTTGTTTTCAGGATGTAGGATTTGAGGTCAACACATCTTTCTTTGGTCTCCTTTCCTGTGCTATGCTGATGCATCCAATCCTCTCATTTTCACACAACAGGAAAGGAGCACCGTGCCTACTTCTCACTGCATTGCAATTCAATTTGTCCTTATTTCTGGTGTGAGAAAGGGTTTATGTCAACAGCAGAGAGGGAAGCTTTTCATCAGAGCACCAGTAAAGGCAGTGTGAAACTTATCTGTACTTAACATGGTATTCAGTCAAATGCTGAAACAGGCATCATATCCACTCTTTTTAAGCTAATTGCAGGAATTGTACCAAGTCTTTTTGTATGAATAAATACAAGCATTGGACTGTAAGCAGATATTGGAAGTACAATGAAATATGGTTGTCAAATAAAACATTTGATGACTTTAATTTATTCTGTTTAAATACAGTCCATAATTGTTTAAGGACCAAAAATGAATTGAATAATTTTAGCTAGCATACAAGCACTATTTTAAAACATTCAATTTACTCAGTAATCTATAACCCTTTTTACAGTGTCTCCTGTGATTATGCAGTGAACTCAATTTTCAGATATAGATTTTCAGGATATTAGTCTGGACACTAGCTTTTCTTATTCCTGCTGTCCAAAAGCTTTGGAGTGGGAAAGCGTTGTTGATTTAGGATGCTTGAAGATATTCTTTCCTGATCTCCAGCATTCATGAGTGTTAAGATCGTGCTTTTGTAGTAAGTATCTAAGTTAAAACATCATAACATGATGAAGTAGGTAACGGTGGTTCAAGCTGCCTTGATTTCTTTTTGTAAAAACACACAAATTGGCAAAATAGAGAAACATAAATGATTATTGACTGAAAAAATAGAAAGGAAGAGATAAACTACATTAAAAAAAAATTAAGTGCTGCCTTCAGCAGCATCCTGTATCTATCTCTACATAAAGAGTAGTGACCTGTATATCTCATACAGAAAAGAAGATTGCAATTAAGGTTTTATTACAGAGCTTTAGTTCTGAAAGATTTTCTGCTGAGTTACAAAAAAGGTGTAAGTGAAATATTGCAGAACACAAAAACAAAGTGGAGTATTAATAAATAGTCGTGATCAATTGCTGCTTCCTATCAAGATAAAAATCTATGGTAATAAGTGAGTTTCTAGACTATTTCCCTTCTCACCCTCCGTTCTAGAAGAAATTAAGTAACACTGACAATTGAGACATTTAGCAGAAAAAAACAACCCAGGTGATTAATCCGTTCAGTTCTCTGACTGACATTTACACAGCTAATTGTGTAGTGATGCTGCTGCTTTAATAGACCCGAATATTAATGGAAGATTTGGTTAAGGTTGAAAGTTGTTTGTTTAGAAATATCATTGGAGAAATAAGAATGCTTCATCAACTTCAGATTTTCATCGCACGTTTTATGACACATCATGGAACTTAAGTGCTTTTATGACTTGTAAAAATTGCTTCAATATTTGACATTCTGTGCTTCAAGGAATCCTGATTGGCAGTTGATTAGCCTTTTGCTCAAGTCATTATCTTCTTTAGTGAAATTAGTTGGCTAGAAAATTGCATTGTAATTCATCAAGGGGAAAGCAACATTTCAAAAGCTCTTGAGAGGATGGTCCTTTTTATTTAGTATACAATATAAATTATTTCCCTAGCATGATCATCTAAAACATACTATTCATTATGGTATATCAGTATGTATTAAATTATTGTTTGTTTGCTTTTCAGTCCTTCAGTGAAAGTAGGTGATTCCTGCCTTTAAATTGGCTCCTGGCTGATACAGGATGTATATACAAGAAGGAGTTTGGCCTTGAATCAGAAAAGCACTGAAGTATGCATTTAAAAACTAACCCCAATGTGTGGAAAATTGCTCTCGTTATGTTTAATAAAAAAACTGGTATTCAGATCTTTTTAATTTGAAAGGAAAAACTTTTTTGCAAAAATTACGTTAATGAATAATGTGTAAATGTTCAGAGTAAGGTGAAGAAAATATATTTGCAGGAAGAGTGTCACCTAGGTAAAGCCAACAGTGTACTGCTAAACAAAAAAAAAAGGGCAATAATTCTGAACAATGTTCCTCTTTACCTAAATGGAAAATATGGTACCTGAAACACATCTTTTATTGAGTGTATATGTGAGGAGCTTGGGGTGTCATCTGCTCCAAGAGTGGCTCTTTGTACACCCAACGCCTTCATGGAGCCAACCTGTCTCCTCCTGCTTCCATAGCCTCTTTGTTTGCTTCTTCTCTGGGGCTGTGGGATTAGAGCAGGTTGCTGGGGCGCTGGGATAGGCAGTGGAGGTCACTCTCTTTTCCTTTTTTCTGTTTGTCCTTCTCAACTCCAGCTACGGTCTAAGTTCGCATTTGGTGAGAGGAGACACTTTTTTGACACAACAACTTAATTAACTTGAGATTCTGGTGCAATTAATGACTTGTGGGTTTTTTTTGTGTCTTTCCCACTTTCATAGCGCGCATGTTATTAGGTGTTTTAAAGCAGCACCTTGATATTAGAGTTTCTAGATGAATTAAATATATATGTAATGGAATACAACCACATGGGTACTATATAACGTTAGCTGTTGTGCAGTTATTATCCAGCAGAACTTAATTCCCAGCTTGTTAATAACATGTTCCTACACAGAAAGGCAAAAACCATTTTATCGTTGTGCTTAGTGTTCCTCCTGTAAGATGAATGTCTGGAAGAAAACACACACGTCAGATGAAATAAGAACATTTTTTGTACGTGATTTAATACCAGTTAACTCACTGGGCATCCCCTAAGAACTTAATTAAGGTGATGTTTTTGCATGTAGCTTTGTTCCAGTATTGACAGACATGTCTGCCCAAGATCGTTTTATGATTCATCTCACCACTGTAGAACACTGCAGTCTCTCATAACTGAAGTGTCCTATAACTTCACTTCTGTGTTGGAACAGGCACATTCTTGCTTCAAACTTTTCCATCTTACTTCACTGCACCACTATCATCGCTGCTGTATGCTACTGTTGTACTGTCTGATAGATGAACAGCGAGGATCATTTGGCAGAAACAGCTCAAATCGTATCTTCTTTACTGGAAGAGGTCTTGAAAGACTTTCACAAAGTTGCCTCCGCTGATGAAAATCCATTGTTTTATGCATTTTCTGTTGTAATGTAAAATAAGAAATTTGGATTCCTCACTTGGTAATGGAACATACCTATGATATGTGCTGTACAAAATATGTCTGCTGTGGTAATTAAGATTAATTAATGCTTCTGGTAAAGGCCTAATTGTCCCCTTAAGGTATAGAGCACTGGACTGGAAGATGTTTTTTAAGACACTTCAACAAAGTAAACAAAACAAATTTCTTGAAAAGAAAGGCTGCTTTGAAATAGGATCTGTATGATTGCAGCTTACCTCTCAAGCTCACCAGTCACTCACTGTCCCAGCAAGAGAAGTCGTGGCCCATTCAGGAGCGTTGCCAGTGCCCTGCACTGTCACACAGCTGTCCCCCGGAGGTCATGCCCTGACCGCAGCATGAGGGATCCCTTTTCATGCATAAAACATAGGATGGAGGAACTGGTCGTGTCTGTTCCTCCCACCCCCAGATGTTACGTTGTGATATTCTTAGTGGGAATAATGTCAGAACCTTTAATTATTTACAAAAGTCATAGTGGCAACTGGTGTAATGAAGATGATAGTCTGCGTATCTGTACTTCTTCTATCTGAGGAATGTAAAGTACTTTACAAACATTAGTTAAGCAAGTGATATCTTTCCATCACTGCTAGTAAGTGGCCCTACTGGAATAATCAGGTTGCTATTAACTGAAGATTCTCTCCTCTCTGTTCATATTTAACATGCTGAAATAGTTGCCGTATGTACTCTGTGCTCTTATTTCCCCTGTTCCTTTTACTTTAATCCTACAGGAGAAAGGCACAGGTTCTGGAGGAAAGAACTTAATTTTTAAAGGGTGTTTATTCTCTAAATGCAAAAAGAAAACAAGGAAGTTGCTAGGTGGAAGAGGTTTTTTAATCAATCGTTGAAGAGTTTATAAGACTTAGGTTTCCAGAGTCAGGCTCTCAAAGGCAGTGTCTCAGTGTGTGTTGCAGAGTAGCTGGAGAACATGATGCTGCCTTGGATGCTTGTAGAATTGCCAGAATGCCTTTTAGACAGAGGGGGAAATGTAATTCTAAAAAGTGTCTGGCAGTAGTGATAGGCTAACATGTATAGTTCTAAAACTTCTTGGCAATGTTGTGCAACTCTTCTGTCTAGGAAAAATATAAAAGTTGCAGACAGCTTTTATCTAACCTGACAGGGTGCAGTAAAATACGGCACTCGCAGCTCAAGAGGTGCTATCTTTCCAAATGCTGCCAACATGTATTGATGTTCCACAGTACAGTGCTGCTTTATTAAACTCTAAACGAGAAAGAACGATGGGATTTACACGTTTCCTGTCTCATTATCCAGAAGTACCCCTGTTCTTCTTTTAGGAGAAACCATATTCCAATTCTTCTGTAGAATATTCACTTCAGGCTGTGAAACTTTGTCTCATTTACTTGCATTGAAGATCCCATACAGCAAACCCAACAGGAGTGTTTTTTCTTTGCTGATTTCCATTGATGGGCATTTTGTCTGCTTTGGTGCTGATAGGTCAGGAAGTCACCTGAAGGGCAGGGGATGTCTTCTGGGGCTGAGGAGATCTGCTTTCCTCCAAACAGAAAAGTAATACTCATTCTCCCACAGTGTATTTCCATTCTCTTTCTCTGACAGAGATCAGAGTAACATCATAACGCCAAGTTTGCATAAGCAGAAGGATGTGGCACATCTTCTAGTTTATAACTTCAGTTATTTTCCATCATTCTCTTTCCTAGAGGGATTTTCAAAATCTTTCCCTAAATTTTCCTGTAGCTCTCCAATCTTCTGAGTTGAATTAAGGGTGTTTGGTAATTTTCTGTTCAGTTCCCATTCTTTAATTGGGTCTTTGTGCTTGATGAAAGATACTAATGCATTGTGTAGCAAAGAATTTGTACAAGGGTAAGTTTATACTTAAAATTTGTAGTACTTCAGCTTGTTCAAATCAACTATAAGCAAAGCAATCTCTGAGACATCAGGAAAAGAAATCAAATTTCTTGTTTTCTAATCTTACACGCTTTAAATTACTTTTACAATGAGTTTTAAGCCGTGCTGTGTTAGGTCAGCTATGTTTCTGGGAAATCTGTGCACGCCTCTGATTGTAATAACATCTACACATCTTTTGGGTTCCTTTTTTCTTTTTTTTTTTCTTTCCCCTTTTTGTAGCTTTCTTCTTCAGCATTACAAAAGAATTAAACCTATGCTCTTGGGAACTGTCAATTATTTTGATTCACTGAAGCACTCTTTGTATGAACAGATAGCCTTTATCATGTCCTTAGTAACTATCACTTTATTTTCTAATGCTGAATAATTCAGAGAGAGAAAACACATCTGTTTAACAGTGCTGTTTGATTGTTTGTATTCTTAGAAGTCAGGAGGCTATATGTATGAGAGAGACATTGGCAGCAGAGGTATTTAGGAACAATTTGTTTTTAGAAAAGGTTTGACAAAAGCTGAAGTGGTGTTTTCCTGTACCTGTGCCAAGGAGAAGGAGGACATGCTGCAGTTGACTTGATGCTTCTGTGTGTTGACCCATGTGTTTGAGTATTCAGGAGGGATTGCCTGCAAAATCCTCGTTTTCAAACACATCTTTCACATAACCACATTTACTCTCTGTAATGTACTATGTGGTATTGCATCCGATTTTAGGACTTTTCTTTTTTACTTTGTAAAGCTGTTGCTGCTTCACTTTGGAGCAGAATTTGTTGTGGTGTGTAGTGAAGCAGTATCCAGCCTGGTGTAACTAAATGGAGCGCAAGAATTGGGGAAACAGTAAGTACAACAATCACACCTACCATAGCAGAAATGGGAGCCGAGCCATGAGTACCTAATTGACTGTGGTGATGACTGTCCACGCAGGCATTTATTTTTGAGTGCGTTTTAGTGATGCTTCAATTGTGACTCTTTTTCTCATAAAGCTCAAGATCAGAATCACAGAATGGCTTGGTTTGGAAGGATCGTGAATCTCCAACCCTCCCGCCACAGGCAGGGCCACCAACCTCCACAGTTAGTACTAGACCAGGTTGCTCAGGGCCCCATCCAGCCTGGCCTTGAACACCTCCATGGATGGGGCATCTACAACCTCTCTGGGTAATATGTTTGCATAGTGCCATAAATGAATATGCTAAACTGATTGCAGCATGGCTGGTTTTCTTCTGGCTCAAGGAGGCTTGCATATTGCAAAAAGTGGCTCCCCTTCCTGTCTGCTGCATCATGGGGAATGTTTATTTTGTCTTTGGAAAGAAGTTAGGACTGTATTGATGGCAGTAAGCACAGTGACACTTCCTGCTGGGGTCTCCTGGCTCACCCCAACACTTATATCCTAAGCAAAGCTTTAGATATGAATCTGCTTCCTTTCACTTACTTGCACCTACATCACTTTTCTGTAATATAATTTTAATGTTGCTTCCATATCAGTTTAAGTTTAATCATATCCTGAGGCCAGTAAGGAGAAATATGTTTTTAAAGGAAGGGATAGACTGTTTTGGAGCTATTCTGCAGTGATTTCTTAATTTGTCAAAGGATTCTGCAGGTTTCTGTGGTCAAGGAGAAGCCTTATAGATTGATGCATCCTGAAAGGCCAACTGTATCCTGGTCTGCATGAAAAGAGAGGTGGCAGCAGGGCAAAGGAGGTGACTGTCCCCCTCTACTCTGTCCTTGTGAGGCCCCACCTGCAGTACTGCATCCAGACCTGGGGCCCACAGCACAAGAAGGGTGCAGAGCTGTTGGAATAGGTGCAGAGGAGAGGGCACAAAGATGCTCAGAGGGCTGCAGCACCTCTCCTCTGAAGAAAGGCTGAAGGAGGTGGGCTTGTTCAGCCTGGAGAAGGGAGGGTTTTGGGGAGGCCTCAGTGCATTCTTTCAGCTCTTAAAAGAAGCTTGTAATCGGGAAGGGAATAATCCTTTTACATGGCTAGATAGTGGTAGGACAAGAAGGAATGGTTTTAAACTAAAAAGGGAGATTGAGAATGGGTGTCAGGAGGAAATGTTTTCAGTGATGCACTGGCACTGCTGCCCAGAGAAACTGTGGATATCCCATCCCTGGAGGTGCTCAAGGCCAGGTTGGATGGGGCCCTGGGCAGCCCTATCCAGTGGGTGGCAACCCTGTCCATGATAGGGGATTGGAATTGGATAATGCTGTAGGACTCTTCCAACACAAGGTGTTATATGATTTTATGATTACTGGTAGTGAAGCAGGCTGTTTGGCCTCTTGGATCAAAAGACCAGTTATGGTGCAAAAAAGGTGCCCAATTTCAGACTAAATATGTTATAGAGTTACCAAAGAACACTAGCTTTTTTGGGAGAAATGCTGCTTAAATGTGGCCCCATGTTTGCAGAGAAGTTTACCTCTTGATTTCTGGGAATTAAAACTTAATTAGGCCAGGTTTCTCTGGTAACTCCGAATAATTACATTCTCCTCTAAAACCCACAGGTTTATGAATAATAGAAGGGAAGGATTGAACATGGCTATCTGAACTGTTTTTCTTTTCATTTTTTATTCTGTGCTTTCCTGGGGTAGCTATTCGAAGTATAAAAAGGATGTCATTAGTTTCATAATGATCAACTCTATAGCGTCTAAACAAACTGCAAATGCTGTCTCATGGAGCTATTTTGTTGCTTTCAAGCTTGCAACACTAACTCATCTCCAATTTGATAGTGGATCTGCTGAACACAGGGAAAAAAAGACTGAATGACTTCTCAGTCACTAATCAACCAATAAGTGCATTGGGTGGAAGTTCAAACCCCGATGATCACTGAGTCATCTTGTCAATCACCTCTATGATCTGTGCTGTATTTCATAAAGGTTGTGACCGCAGGTACACACGTGTCACTTACTCATTCACAGATGGGCAGATTGTTAAAGCGAATCCTGAGCTCCTTGAAGCCAAAGACAGTTTTGTCAGGGATTTCTTGTCAAACTGGAAAGGAAATGCATGATATTATCCATTTGCTTATTGCTTCTGCCCCGTTCTGTATGATCAGGCTGCATATTTTGAAACATTCGTGTTCTGGTTTCCTTGTGCTGCCTGCTTGCTGTCTGTTTCCTACTGTTAATTAATTCTCAACGTGTTATTTGACCCACTGGTTGTTTGCAGATGTGTTTGACAGAGGGTAGCAGATTTCAAAACAAGTGGGTCTTTCTGCACATTTCTGAAAATTGATGTCCAGAGAGAACCTCATGTGTATCTTCAGGTAGGGAAATTCATGGATGTTCAGCCATTATAAATTTTGTTGGCATCAAATGCCTGGCTAGTATTTCAGATGGAGTGTAGTGCTTTGACTCTTACCTGGACAGCAACAAAAAAAGAACAAGCTGAGGGCATGGGGGAACTGAGTTTAGAGTATGAGTAGGGGAGACAAGATTAGTGAGGGTTTCTGGAGACGAGAGGGTCTGGAAAGTATTGAAAATGCCACACATTGCCTTACCCTCAGTTTCCCATCTCTGTTTCCTCGTTTGATATTGGTCTCCTTTTCAAAGTGCATAAAATCCTCTAATAAAAAAGCTGTGCAGAGCCTTGAGGAGTTGTTTTGATGTTATGAAAGCTCTTGCATTCAAATTATGTCTAGTCTGTAAAACATTGCTCAATGAGATTTCTATTCAAAACAAGTATTCTTGTAATATCTGTATCTGTGCTGACATGTACATAAGGCATTAATGGAGAAAGAAGATTATATTGGTATTTGACAGACATGATTTTCTATTAATTTTAAGCAAAAAATCAAATAGGCACTGTATTTCATTGGAGCCATGGAGCCTCTCAGAAGGTTGTGAGAGTCTGTCTCACCTTTTTGCTTCAGTCAGGCCAGCAAGCAGTGACATCCCACTGGATCTTATACAGCAATATGTTTTAAAATGGTTTTACTGGGTTGTTTATATGAATACTTTCATTGGGCAAATAGATTTGTTCAGGCAAAACAATACTTAAACTCTGGTATTGCGTGCCACTGTTAACTAATTAAAATCATATTGTGCAATAGGTCAACAGATCAAGAAGTTTGCCTTCTAATTAAAAGAGGTAGTTAGAAAAAACTTTTCTGCTTGAGAAGGAAGTGCATAATTAAGAAAAATAAAAGGAAAAAGAATCCAAGTCCTGCTACTCTGCTGAAATCTGTGTTAAGAGTCAGCCTTTTTTAGTTTTTTTGAATCATTCTATGTTACATATTGAGAGATTTGAGGCTTTAAATTACCCTTCATTAAGAACATTTGCATTCATCCCTCTCCCTACAGTGCCCGCCCATATTATGCATACTTCGTTGTGCAGATAACAGCTAATAGTCTGGCCTCCACAACAGAGGTCTGACTGAAGCATTTAGATCTGCTCTATATTTGTTGTCAGGTTAAACCTTTCATCCTGCTTAGCATTTAAGCTACACCTATTTTTTGTGGTTCTTGCTATCACCACAAATAGGTGCCTGGCCAGGCTGAATAGTGTCATCTTGGGACTGTTTTCATGTGAGCCTTTTGTGCCAGTTATTGTTTAGCTGTAATTCTTCCACCTTAAGAACTGAAAAACATTTATTCTCAATAACATGTAGGTGTTGGGTGTTGTTTCACCCTGGAGCATAAACATAATTAGTAAAAAATAACAATAAAAAGATTTTAGATGGCAGAATAGTTTCTCAAGTTTTTCTATAGATTTTCTTCATTTCAAAAGGCAGATCTATTTCATCCACTCTTTTGTTTGATAATGGACTGACTATGGCTGACCTCCAGAGTCCCATCCAGCCAAAGTTATTTTCCCATTCTATGCAAGGATACATACTGAATATAAAATACATGAGTACTGTTAATAAATCTAAAATGTCTCCTTTCTGATGCGAACGACACCATCTTTCCATAGGACTGTGATGAGCTTGTCTTTGCAGTCTGATTTAGGAAATACTGGAACGCACAAAACACTTGTGCTGTAGGATTATAAATTAGCTGTAGTTCTTCTGGAGACTCTTGTAAAGTGTTTCACCAGTACAGTCATGTATTTTGCTGATTCAGTTAGATCAGAGGTGTGCATATTTCACAAGTACTTAGCATATAACGTTTAATGTCTGATATTGTAAAGGAAGAGGGGATTACTTTACTCAGCTGCCTTCCCATCAAAAGTAACTATGGCATGAAATCATGTGTGTAAGTCATCTCGATGCTCTGGAAAAGCTTCTCCATCATTCCCCCAGTCTCGTTGCTTCCAGACGCCGCATCCTTAACATCACTGCAAGCAGAACGTATTAGTCATTCTAAGACAAGGCTTGTTTATGCTTGTACCCTAGGGTGACTGTTGAATGTTTTTGTTCTGCCATTGCTCAGTTGTTTGTTAGTGCCTGTTTACAACTAAGACCTTAAGGGATGAATATCCTATCATGCTGACTTCTATGTGTGGCTAGGGCAGTGTTTGGGTTTGTTGTGAGTTGTTACTCGAATCTTCTGAACTTAGATTCATACACAGTGTTTGACCTCAGTAACAAAACGATTACCCTCTCATAAAGCAGAAATTTGCTTTATTGAAGTATGAGAGTTGAGGCTTTTCCCCCTTTATTTGCAAGTACTCAGGCTCTGCTAAAAATCCAGAAAAAATCAAATATTTATTTTGGAATTGTTTTTTTTTAATAGGAATTTTCCAAGTAAAAGTGTTTGAATGATGCATTTACTATGGTGTTTCAGTTGGAGCCTACAGTATGCTTTTGAAGGCAGTCCTGACTGCCTTCGGTGCTGTTATTCAGCATCGCCAGGTATCTTGGTGCACATGGGCTAGGTTTTGTTTGGGTCAGAGTAGGCTGGAAGATATGGCCCTAATACATTCTGCTGGAAAGCTAGCATTCAGCCCATGAGTCAGACTAGAACTAGCCCCACCAAAGGAAGCCGTGACACCCTCTCAAAATAACACAAAAACCTCACCACCACCAATGCACATCATGATACATGCGTAGTGTTTATACTGCAGGTTCTCAGCATCAGTTGTTTTACTCTACAGATGTGTTCTTATTGGTCCTCTGCCAATGAAGATGTAACTTAAGTGCTAAGATTTGATTTAAAAATACATGGGGCTTAA